>SNQJ01S0047959.1:47924-61954 GCA_010110895.2 Picea sitchensis
AATTAAAAAAAAAACAACTTATTATATATTTTGTTAAAAATTTTCATATATATATTTTCAAAAATACATTTTTTTTTTTGTGTGTGTGTGTGTGTGTTTTCTCTATTTATTTGTTTTTAATTAATTAATTCAATTATTTTATGATTTTGTTTGTAATAATGTTCATTTTTCACACTATGGTTTTAGAAATATTGCAATTTTAAGCTCGAAACAAAAACTAAATATGTTATTTGTATTAGTATGTGTTGATTTAATGTATGATTTTGAGGTTTTGGTTTGTAACGTTGACAATGGTAAATGCCACAATTTCAAACAAGTAGTAATATTAGTCTTGGGAAAAAAGAGTGGTATTGCTAACACTAAGGTTTGTTTAGAAGGTTGATTTTAAGGTTTTAGTTCGTAACAATATTGGTTGTCATTTCAATGATTTCAAAAAAGTTGTAATTTTAACCTAGAAGAAAGAAGAAGGTGATGTTGTGAACACCACTTTTTGATTCGAGGGTCGGTTTTAAGTTTTGTTTTTTTTTTGCAATTTTACAAGAATTTAAAACTATGATAGAAATTTGTTATAATTTTAACCTCGAAAAAAAAGGGTGCTACCAGTAGCACCACTTTTTGATTTGGGGGGCGATTTTCATGTTTTTTTATGCAAAATTATGGGTTTTAAGGGTTAGAGTTCTCGTTAAGTTGGTAACTTTGTTATGGACTGTAAGGATATGTTTTTCTTATAGACTTTTCTGATGCAATTAATGTTATTCTTACAGTTTTTGTTATTCTTTCTCATATTTAATATCCTGAGCACATGAGTTATTAATGTATGAAAAAATATGACTTAAACTTTCCTAGATACATATTTGTATGCATGTGTTATCTAACTTTGCACCTTCATGACAACTATCTGATTGGGGTGTTTTGTAGAGTTTAGTTTCATTTCAGCTCATTCAATTACTACAATTCACTCCTAACTAGGATATGATAGATTATAGTCGATTAGTTTTCTTTTATGCAATTATATAGTCTTCATCTACATCTTTCATTTGCATAAATATCCATCCACCCAACCTCATAACCCGTAATGGCAACCAAGATAAAATATAGATGGGTATCCTAAATGAAACAATGCATAGTCTGATTAGGATTGTGTACCGAGTAGTACCCCTTACTTTTGTAGGGAAATTTTGCCTCGTCAATAGAATTGGTACTAGAAGGAGGGCCTAAAATTGTATGGCTTACATAAACACACTACATAAGCACAACCGGTCCTTCGAAAATATCCATGTTCAAACTCTTTTCCCTCATATCCCTTCCGAACATGACGTTACCTTTGAAGACACAAACCCCACATTTAGAAGTGTTATTGACAGCCCTAAAACTCAAACAGAAACGTGGTTTCCTATACCCTACAAAGAGTTTACTGAAACTCATCGTATTACCCACACATAGACCAAATTGCTTGGTAAACTACCAACAACCAGAGAAATCCCAAGGAGGGAAACTGCCCGYGTAATACGATCCAGTAATCAGACCAATATTCATGTCGACTATGTAGAAGATCTGATTGAAACTKCCTTTTAAGAAGTACMTGTGTCCTTGAATCAAATCCCTCCCACTCCTCCTAAGTTTGAGCATAACTTCGATGGTGAAAACCTAGAAATTGTTTTCAGAGATAACATGGGTGAACAAGAAGACCAAAGAGTAGTAATTCCATCGTGGTTGTCTAAAGGTGCTCTGAATTTAGCAGAACCTTTGCATGAAATGCCCAGAAAATAGGAAAAACTCCTTCCAAAATTCGATCTAGAAAAAACCAGATCACCGGAAGATCATATTAAGAATTTCTTTTTAACTACTCACCTCCTCTTTGCTCGCTATGAAGACCTAGTCTGTAGACTTTTCCCTTACACCTTTGCGTACAAAGCATCCATATGGTGTTTTGACCTCCCTCTTGGTTCCATAACCAATTGGGAATACTTTGAAAAGGCATTTATTGGAAACTCTGGGGAATTAAAAAATCCTACGACTTATACAAACTTTTAKGAGCGATAAAGATGGAAAAGAAGGAAAAAGTGAAGAACTTCAATCAATGCTTTACTACGGTCCTCAATAAAAAAWTTGTCGAGACTGATCCCCTAAAATCCTAAGCCATCAAATATTACACTTCAACTTTGATTCCTTGCATAGGCATGTTTATTAAATGAGCTGGTAAAAACTCCTTAGCTCATAATTTTGAATAAGACGAAGTTGTTGAAAAGGAATTGTCATATTATGTCAGTCATTCATACTCCTAAGAGATTAGGTCAGTCGAAAAGAAATATTTATTACTTACGAAATATCCTAAGAAATACCTTAAATATCTGGACAACATGGTTAAAATGGTCAAGAAGATGTCAAACGAAGTTGTCAATATTAAGAAGAATGTCGATGAAGGACCGTCAAGGCCTAGACCTTTCCTCCCATTCTTCAAAAGAAATGGCAACCTGCCTAAGCCACCAAAAGTCCCATAAATTATGCTAAATATAGATAAATTTGGAAGGGATAACTTCTTCTCATACCACCAACAAAATCACTCTGAAAATCATGCCCGTAGTGGGTCAACTCCATGACCTTGGTTATCAACCAACTATTTGATCAACAAAGCTTAAATGACGAATATCCCAACAAACCAGACAATAAAGAAACCACTAAGGAGGCCCCTAAAGAGTCTTCTATGTTCCTATTGGTGCATTGAATCGAATGATGAGAAGATTGAAGATGCTTTTATAGGAGATACAGCATTCATAAAAATTTCCCCTAGAGACTACAACCTACGTAGAAAAGGTATTGTCCCCTACACTTCATCTTCTATGAAATCCTATACTCCTCTCAGGAAAATCATTCCTTTTGTTCTCGCTTTGAAACCAAGCACCCCAATCCTAATGAAATCCAGTAATAAATCTAACATGCATGTTTTAGCCAAGAACAACAAACAAAGTATGTCAAACCTGACTGTAAACAGTAACAAGCCCACCACTTCAATACCCAACAACAAACCCAATGGTTCACAACCCAACACAACAACAAGTAAAACATAAATGCACACTTTAGACTACAATGTTACAGAAGATATGAAGAAAACTAAAGCTAACATTTCTATGTATGATATCTACTCAATACCACAACAACGTGATCTGCTTCATGATGCTTTTCATTCCAATAATCCTCAGAAGAAGATCATTTCCACAACCGAAAACATTCCTAAAGATGTTGAAATGAAGACAATACACAAAGTAGAAATCAAATCTGCCATAAACGCAACAAGTATAGGTTCACATTCCAAGTCCCAGGTCCCTCCTTTTCTAGTTACACATGCGATTTTCAATTTCAATGTGCATAATTGCTTAGCAGATTCTTATGCTTATTCTAACATCATGCCCTATTCAGTCTTCTATAGAATAAATGTTGTCCCACAATTGACCACCACAAGGACCATACAATAATATAGTTCAGATGTTAAAATAAAAGGAAAACTTAAATATGTCATGATTAGACTTGCATCTGATCCTAGAGTGCATCATGTTATTGACATTGTTGTTGTTGACATCTCATAAATTTATTGTTTGTTGTTGAGCATGGATTGGTCAGAAAATATTCAAGGATATTTCTTTATGGAATGGTCCCACTTATGGCTCCCTTACGAAGGTAAACCCAATCATATTTGTGTAGACAACGAGGCTCATATGAAGCACACAGTAACACAATTAGAAGGTAAAAATGAGCCTATCATCTTTTTTCATACTATTTTGGGTAATTATTTCGTAGAGACTGATGTTCGTTGTTATGAAGCATAGATATATGAAATTCAAATAGACACCCAGTCTGAACTCCTTCCATGTGATCAGACTAATGATAATGCTTGTATTATATTAAAAGAATAAGGTTATTGTATAATTAACCCACCTGCATATAATGCCATTTGGAATATGTTATTTGATGGATCTGAATCTCAGGAAGGAATCAAGGAAGGTGTTGGAGATACTTCACACACACCTAGGATTTTTTTTTCCTAAGGTTTTCCCTATGTTTATTATCATTATTCGGTCTCCTATAGTTTAGGGAGAATATTCCTCGAGGAGAATATTATCTTCAGTTCACACTTCAGTTTGATCGGTTGAGTGGAGTCTATATGCCACATTGGGATCATAACCATGCAACATTGGGATCATCACCAGAATAGTGCATTATTCATGATTCCCTGATCTCCTCCTCACTTCACTTGGTTTCAGTCAGTTAACTGAAGACTGAGAGACTAGTTAACTCAGACTAGGTGGCAGTTAACTCTTGTAACTGCCTGAGAGACTAGACTAGGTGGCCGTTTACTCCCGTAACTAATGGTGTGTGTCCAGATCACTCTATACCACCACTATGGTGCATTGGATTCTCCTCCAATGCACATTACTTGAGTTATACATAGTATATCATGTGTAAATTATCATTCATTCATTTAGCTAATGAGAATTCTTCCATTCTTTTCTCTCATGTTTCTCTTTTCTCATATTTTCTCTGCAAACTGTGTATGTCATTTGCTAGCTAGATATTTTCAGTGCATATTAAACACATTTACATGGTATCAGAGCCGACATATTTCTAGGAAAAATACACACCATATTATTTTTGTAGGCACTGAAGATTGAAGACAACGAAAAAATGAAATTTCCAAAAGAATTCATTCTTACACCGTACAATTTCTTTGCATGGAAGGACAAGATGATAGTGAATCTTAGAGGTAGATGATTATATAGGTTAACCATGGACACAAAGACTGAACCCACATCAACCATAGAAAAATCCAAGTATTTGAATCAAATGGATGAAGCATTTGGAACTATTTGCAGTCTCATTTCTCCTGAACTCCTCTTTCACATATCCTCCTATAAAACCCCCAATGAATCCTGGACCACCATGGAAGGGATTTTTGGAAAACAAGATGAGATGAGGGGACACATGCTTGAGGTGGAATTTCTCACTTTGGATCCAAAAACCTTCAACAATCTCCAATATTTCTTTACCAAATATAAGGATTTGTTGTTGCAACTCAAGGCTTGCAGGGTTGATAAATATAAGGATTAGAAACAAATGGTTCTCACCATTCTCTCCAAACTTGGTCTGAAATACTTAGTGTTTGTATCCACATTTCATTCAGTTAGGCTCTGCTCTGGAGCCACTTGGAATATTCTCTCTCTTGAGGTCTTTATTGAATCTCTGACACAAGAGAAGAATAAGCTTATCAACATGGGAAAAATCAAAGGCCCAAAGGTGCATGCACTTACTGTGCATGATGGTAGCGGTAATCAAAATCAGAAATCTAAAGAAAAAGACAAAAGAAAAGCACATACAAATCCAAAGAAGGAAGGGTACTCAAAACCCTTCAACGATGCCTCCAGATCCAAAGGTGGAAAGGGAAGAAAAGGGGAGAAATGCACTTACTTCCATAAAGGATTCCATCTAGAATCTACATGTATGCAGAAACATATAGATCAAATAGCCCAAATACTTCAACAAAAAAACCTTGGAGATCACATCCCCGAGGGTGCCAAGAAGAAGAAGCTAGTAGATCAGAATCCCAAGAAAGAAAATTCTAGCCATACTTTGATTTCCATCATCTCCTCTCCCGATGCTTGGATCATAGATTCAGGTGCATCACACCACATGACAGCCACAAAATAAGTCTACTCTTCATTAGATGCATGCAAAGTTCCTCCTATTATGACGGGGGACAACTCTCCAGTCGAGGTCACCGACAAAGGAATAATTGAACTCACAAACGGAAGCTTCGAGAATGTGCTACACGTTCCCAAACTTTCTGTCAATCTTCTTGCCGTTTATCAAATGAAAAACTCCAACACTAGAAAGAGATTCATATTCACACCTGATGCAGTGGATATCTATGGCATGCAAACCAATTCCARRGTTGCTACCAGTGAGGTAAATCATCAATCCAGGCTCTACATATTTTCTAAATTTATTGAATTAGATTCTGCATTACTACTTACCCATGATGATGAAAGTAGAAGGATATGGTACGAAAGGTTCGGGAATTTAAATTTCAGATATATGAAACAACTTAGCAATAAAGGAATGGTTGATGGTCTACATGACATCCACTTCTCCGAAGGAATTTGTGAGGCATGTGTTCTTGGAAAATACCCTCAAGAGAAATTTGAAAAAGGAAAGACTCAGAAGGCTTCCTTTCCTTTAGATCTGATCCATAGTGACCTTACGGGCCCTTTTCCGCATCCATAAATCAATAAAGAAAGGTATGTTCTCATTTTTGTTGATGATTTCTCATGCTTCACATGGATTTTCTTTCTCAGGAAAAAATCATAGGTATTTCAACACCTCAAAGATTTCAAAGCCCTTGTTGAAACAAAATCAGGACAGAAGATACAAGTACTCCGAAAAGATAACGAGGGAGAGTATATCAACCATGAGATACAAAATCTTTGTCATGAGGCCGAGATTCAGTTGCAACACACAGTTCCTTATACTCCGGAGAAAAACAGAGTTGTAGAGCGGAAAAATAGATCTCTGAAAGAGATGGCATCTTGCATGCTACATGCAAAGTCACTTCCACATAGATTATGGGTTGAAGCACTTAATTGTGAAACCTACATCCAAAATATATCTCCCCATAGATCTGTCAAGGATAATACCCCCTTCTATGGTTGGAGTGGCCTCAAACTGGAAGTTACCCACTTCAGTATATTAGGTTCTCGTGGATGGGCCAGGATTCCCTCTTAGAAGAGGAAGGCACTTGATCCACAGAGTACATCGTGTATCTTTGTTGGATACCTCAAATATGTGAAGGGATACAAACTCATTGATATTTCCTCGGACTGACTCATCATTGAGCGTAGTGTCCAATTCGAGGAAAGTGTCTCGCATGTACCTCAACAACCGCATGCTGAAAATTTTGTTCTTCCACCTGTCATAGATGATGAGAATGAACATGCCGACTCTTCTTTAGATGAGAGTTATGATTAAGAGGATTCATATGATCCAGATATAGATTCAGTATAGTTATATGTAGATTCAGTGCATGCATATGCAGATGCAGAGCCATATTCGAGGCCCAAGTGGGCCAAGACTACTATTTAGGATGTAGGGGATCTTGTTGGGGATCCAATTGATACTAGGAGGACTCAATCTCATTTCGAGGAGCCTCCTCTTTCACTCACTACCACTGAAATGATGCCACCCAGGCATATTTTCTTGGTTCAATCGTCAGATCTATAGTCCTATGGCGAGGCTACTGGAAATCCATTTTGGGAATCCTCCATGCTGGAGGAGTACAACTCCCTCCTCGAGAACCAGACTTGGGATCTGGTTCCCCTTCCTGCAGGAAGGAAACTTGTCAGGTACATATGGGACTACAGGACCAAGAGCACATCGGATGGATAGGTTAGCAGATATATACAAATCTAGGCTAGTTTCCAAAGGCTTTCAACATGTGCACAATATTGACTATGATGAGATCTTGCTCCAGTAGCGAAGATGGATTCGATATGTTTGGCACTTTCCATTTCAGCAACCAAAGGATGGGAAGTCCATAATATGGACATGAAGAATGCATTTCTTCACTGAAATATCTCTGAGGAGATCTATGTGGAGCCGCCCCAGGGATTTATGCAGGATTCATCTTTGGTCTGTCGACTGAAGAAGTCTCTTTATGGCCTCAAGAAGGCCCCGAGGGCATGGTATTCCAAGATGGACTCCTACCTGTTGTCACAAAACTTTGTACACTGTAAGTCAGACCCAAATGCTTACATGCTCAAGACGACTGATTCACTTCTACTATAATTTTTGTATGTTGACGATTTGATGATCATCGGTTGCTCAACTTCAACGATTGTTGTAGTCAAGAGGATTCAACATGACAGGTTCTTGATGACGGACATGGGTCCACTACATTTCTTACTTGGAATCGAGATCATTCAGGTTTCATTAGGCATCAAACTGTCTCAGGCCAAGTATGCACGAGATCTCCTTCAGAGATTTCACATGACATATTGCAAGTCTGCCTCGAATCCTTTCCTATCATGAGTTAGACTTGAGGATGGTGGGGACACTCCACTAGTGGAAAACACAGTTTACAAACAACTAGTGGGGATCTTGTTGTATCTCACAAACTACAGACCAAACCTCTCCTATGTAGTTGGAGCAGTCTCTAGGTTCATGCAGGAGCCACATGAGCTACATTGGCAGGATGCAAAGTGTATCCTTCGATACGTACATGGCACCATCACCTTTGGGATTCACTATGAAACAAACTCTACATTGGACCTCATTGGGTTTACTGATTCTGACTAGGCTGACAATAGAATTGATTACAAGTCCACATTTGGTTACTCACTCAGTCTTGGTTCTGGGCCTATCTATTGGTCGAGCAAGAAGCAGGCTGCTATTTCTGTATCTTTAGTTGAGGCAGATTATAGAGGGGTAGTTAACATAAAAATTCATGCTATGTGGCTACAACATTTTCTCACTGAGTTGGGAATTTAATTTCATCGATCAATCTTCATCTGGTGTGACAAACAAAGCACTATGAAGTTCTACAAAGATCCATTTCAGAGGAAACGAATGAAGCATTTCAAGATCCACATGCACTACATCCGAGACTTATTACACGAGGGGATCATCAACCTATAGTTATGTCCTTCAACAAAATAGACTACAAACATATTCACCAAGACCTTCACTGAGCAACAATTCCATTCTCTATGCAATCGTATTGGAGTGAATGCCACAACTACCTAGCAACTACCAGTTCTTCTTTTTACATGCATTATACATTGAGGGGGGGGGTTTCTCATGAGGTTTTCCATCTTTCCTCATTTATTTCAGTGTATATTTTGTATTTGGGTACCTAACATGGCCTCGTTTCTAGGACCCATTCTTTATTTTCACCATAGTGATGTTCATGGTGGGTGTTGGAGATACTTCACACACACCTAGGATTTCTTTTTCCTAAGGTTTTCCCTATGTTTATTAGTCATTATTCAGTCTCTTATATTTTAGAGAGAATATTGATCTAGGATAATATTCTCTTTAGTTCACACTTCAGTTTGATTAGTTGAATGAAGTCTAGATGCCACATTGGGATCATCACCATGCAAAATTGGGATCATCACCAAACTAGTGCATTACTCACAATTCTCTGATATCCTCCTCACTTCAATTTGTTTTAGTCATTTAACTTAAGACTGAGAGACTAGTTAACTCAGACTAGGTGGTAGTTAACTCCCGTAACTTCATGAGTGACTATACTAGGTGGCAGTTTACTCCTGTAACTGTTGGTGTGTGTCTAGATCACTCTAGACCACCACTATGGTGCATTGGATTCTCCTCCAGTGCACATTAGTTGATTTATACAGATTATATCATGTGTAAATTATCATTCATTCATCTGGTTAATGAGAATTCTTCTATTCTTTTCCCTCATGTTTCTCTTTTCTCATATTTTCTCTACAAATTGTGTATGCCATTTGCTAGCTAGATCTTTTCTATGTAGGTTCAACACATTTGTAGCAGGATGTATTCTTATCATTCCACATCAACATAGAACCCTAATACCCTACCATTTGGAATTATAATGCACCAATAATAGCACAAAATATGAAGCCTTGGTCCAAGGTTTGAAAAAATCCATCAACCTCGAGGTAAAATTCTTACGAGTATTTGGTGATTCCAAAATTGTTGTCCGAAAAGTAAGAAATACCATTCACTGTTTGTCTCTACATCTGAGGGGTTATCAATAAGAGGTAGGGGTTTTCAATAATGACATTCATATCATAAATTTACTTACCAATTGAAGTGTCTTACAATAATCAATTATAGATGATGAAGAACATGGATAAGGTCTTTAGAACTATTGAGATGAAGCAAGTAAGGTGAAAAAAAAGTGCATCCCAAGAAATGTGTTGTCTCTCAAAAAGTTGTTCAACTTTCAAAATAAGTTCAGGAAACCAATGAATCCTAAGACGAACAACTCTACCATGATGCATTTCTTGGTGAACATGGGTACTCCTGAGCATCCCAAATGCATCAATCTAGGCACTTATTGTTCGGAGGAAGAGAAGTATACACTCACAGAGTTGTTCACGAAATAACGTGATGTTTTTACCTTGGACATATGAATATTTGAAGACCTATGACACTCATATCATTCATCATGTAATTGCAATTAAATAATGTGTTAAGCTATTCCAACATAAGTTGAGAAATATACATCCGACCATTGAAACACTCATTCACAAAGAACTAAAGAAGTTTCTAGACGCCCAGATCATCTTCAAAGTAGGCCATTCAACCTGGGTGTCTAATATGATACCCATAAGAAATAAATGGGGGTAAATAATAATTTGCATAGATTTCTAGAATCTAAACCGGGCCTCCAATAAATACAACTATCCATTTCCCTCTATGGAAAAAATCATGTAACTAATCTCTGGCTCCTAAATGTCTTCTCTATATGATAGGTTTTCAGGTTACAATCGGTTTCTCACAGCAGAACCAGACTGATTAAATACCACCTTTAGAACAAAGTGGGGGACATACTTATACCACAAAATTCCCTTTGGACTAATAAACATTGGCACTACCTTTCAAAGGGAAATGGGCATCGCTTTCAAAATTATAATTGGTCAAAGTGTGGTGATTTACCTTGACGAAGTTACTATTTATTCAAAACAAAGAGCTGATAAACCAAAACACCTGAAACATATATTCGAAAGATGCAGAAAATAAAATATCTCTTTAAAACCCAAGAAGACCATCTTTGTTGTTTCAGAAGGATTTTTTTTTGGTCATGTTATTTCCAAAGATGGGATTTCCGTGGATCCGAAACAAGCTAAGGCTATTATGAAAATCCCACCACCGCACAACAAAAAGTCCATACAGTCTTTTTTTGGCAAGGTCAATTTCATAAGAAGGCTTGTTCTAGATTTTGTTGAAATCATGAAGCCTCTCTAATGGATAATAAAGAAATATATTTAGTTTAAATGGACATATGTTGAAAATGAAACATTTAATAAAATCAAGGTCACTATAGCAACTGCACCTCTTAACAACGTCCTAATTTTACTAAGGACTTCTTGTTGTACACTTTTGCACCTGACCATTCTATTGTAGCATTTCTCACACAAAAGGACGAGCAAGGGAATGAGTGCCCCATCAAATTCATGAGCACTGGATTACAAGGTGATGAATTGAATTACCCACTGGTGCACAAGAAATATTTTTCTGTGCACAAAGCCACCAAATAGTTCATACCATATATTTTAAAGAACCATACCAAGGTAATTGTCCCTCACCCAGAGGTCATATCTCTCTTTGTATAGAGGGAGTTGGGCGAGAGACAAGGTACTTGGATGACTAACTTACAATAATATGACCTCGAATTTAAACCAACAAAAATCATCAAAGATTAGTGTCTTTGTAAGTTTGCAACTAGAATCACAGATGTTGAAAATCAAGAAGAAGATAGATGGCAAGAGGAACCAACCCTCTACACACGACAAGTTCCATATGTACCATTTGTTGAGAACTCATATTACAATGATCTCAAGTACTATATTCAGCATGGTATAACTCCAGACCATCTCAATTCCAAACAAAAGCGAGCACTAAGGATGAAATCAACACAATATCAGTTGGTCCATGGTATCTTGTTCATAAAAAATTACGACAGAGTCCTACTACATTGTCTTGAAAAGCAAGATGCAAATAAAATCCTTAAAGAACTACACGATGGACTAACTGGAGGTCAATTCTCAGGAGACACAAAACTCAAAAAATATTAAGAACCAGGTACTACTAGTCGACATTGTTTAAGGATGCTCATGCTTACTCTCGTAGTTGTGACACTTGTCAAAAATCAACTGGAAGAGATAGCAGAGAAATTGTCCCGCTTCAGCCTGTTGTTGTTGAAGAGCCCTTCGAATAATGGGGGATACACATTATTGGTGAGATTAATTATTATTCATCCAAGCAACACATGTATATCCTAACCACTACTGATTACTTTACACATTGGCTTGAAGCAATACCACTGAACAAAGTGAATGAGGAAGTGGTAATGAATTTTCTTGAACAACGCATTATGACTAGGTTTAGGGTGCCTAACTCTCTTGTGTTTTATAATGCTACATATTTTTCATTGCTTAAATTGGTTGAGATTGATTTAGAAAAATGGATCAACTTAAAATATGCATCCAAATATTACCCTCAGGGAAATGGCTTGGATGAATCTATGAACAAGAATCTAATCTGTATTCTAAAATGAATTGTAGTTGATCAACAAAGAAATTGGCATAACTCACTACCCAATTCCCTATGGGTTGATATTGTCACCCCCAAGGCTTCCATAAGGATCTTTCCTTATTTCCTTGTGTATGGGAAATAATCTATTCTTCCTTAAAATATTTATCTTCCTTCCCTCCAACTTACCCAACAGTCCTGTAAGAGAGAATGTCCCATCATCCAAAGACACATCTATACTTTATTGAACCTAGAAGAGAATTGCGCTAAAGAGAAAATCAAGTTTGAATATCGCCAATAGGCCATTAAATGATGGTTTGATGAAAATTTGGCTGGAAAGAAAGACTTTTAGGTCGGTGACCTGGTTCTCAAATGGGACAAGCCACATGAAGATAAAGGAAAACACTAAAAGTTTCAACAATTGTGGTTTGGTCCTTTCGTGATCAAAGAGAAAATTGGCCTAGGAACCTATCGCTTTCAAAATCTCGAAGGGGATGTATACCTCGTCCCCGTTAATGGGCAAGTCTTAAAGCACTACATTAGCTATCCCTTGAGGTAGCTTCTCTATTGTACATAAATAAATAATTTAATTTTGATTTGATTTTCTGCTCAGTTTTTCTTTACCTTTGTGTATTTCTTACTTTTGAATTTATTCTTTACATTTTGTTTGCGTTTTGGTTTTTATTTTCTCTCTTGACAATTGCCACTTAGAAATTCTCAAATGTTTGATGGCATGGATATGAATATCCCTTAAAGTGTAACACATTTGGTGTCAAAATCCTGGAAATTTGTAGCTTGGCTTCTAGACATAACTTCTTCTTTATATGTATAGCATTGTTGTGCATGGTCTCAAGACAAAATCAGTAGCGGAACATATTTTATCAACGTGAAAGCATTGTAAAATTAAAATAAAACAAGGAAAAGAGCCAAGGATCACATCTAAGGACATATTTTTATGTTTGCGAGAACCAAGGAGAAATGGTTTCAGAAAGGAATTTGTAGTACTCTAGGGAATGTTACTCAAGGAGTTCTCTCACATATAATCAAGTTGGAAAATATCACCTTCATAGGTGTCATCCCTCATGCCTTTAAAGGAAGATTGGAATCCCCCCATCCATTTTTTTCTAAATAAAATAAAATCAAATTTATAAAAGGTATAGGCTTGGGGAAAGACACTCCAGATCATGTGGGACATGCAAGTATCTCCGTCAGGGCTATGAACTCTTGCTGGTAGCTGAGCAAGGCTTGTGACACTTGGGTGAATCCATTGGGGCTATGGACGCTCACTTGCAGCAGAGAAACACCATAGAATTTCATAAGCAACTTGTATTTTCAATATTCCCAATGTCTCAATTCACTATTGTATTCCTCATGCCTTCTTGAAACTAAATCCATTTTGAAAAAGTTATTTCATGGTAATCAATCTGTTTTGGACATGGTTCTAACTTCTTCTTTGTATCATAGAAACTTTGTCTCTTCAAAATATGCACTTTGAAAAACTGTGGGACCTACTCTTTCTCTCTTGGGTCATGCATCATCATGCTTCTATTATCAAAAGTTTATGTTCATATACCACTCTGTAGAGAATCATGGCTTCTCCCAGTGTGTCGCCATTTGTTGTGCCATACATCAACAACCTCCTTTTTCTTGTATATTTACTTTTAAAGACTCTCTCCAACAAAATGGAGCCTCTTGAACTCTTCTATAAACAACTTCTTGGCTTGGAATTGTTTTCTTAA
>SNQJ01S0047960.1:9705-29839 GCA_010110895.2 Picea sitchensis
ACATAATTACGTGGCCATTTAACACACCTACATTCATAGCTAACTTTAATCACCAACTTTGAAAAAAACGTGACATCAACATCAAATTTCCATGTATTTATTGCATGTTATAGTACATGCTTCTTTGTTAATTTTTGGGCCACGTGGCTCTCATTTCATCCAAATTGTTTTTAGGAAGAATTGATATGTGACTATGAGATTTTTATGAAGTCATGTATACATTTGGGTAGTATCTTTGTTGGTATTGGTGTTTTTCAACACATATTTTTTTATGTGAGTTGTAAGTTTAAGTAGGCTCTCAACTAAAATAATTATTCTTAGCTATTTGTTGGGTCTCTTCATTCTTATAAATGAAGACTCTTTCATATATTCAAATCATTCGATTAACACAGATTAATAGATTATTCTCTGTTAATATGTGGATCATTCATGACCGAGTTGATCCTTGGATCTCCACATGGTATAAAAGAATTTTTTTCCTTCCCTCCTTGTTTTATGAGTAGGCGTATATATGTCCTATTGTTTTTTGTGGAGATTAAAGGGGGACATTCTTGCAGCTCAAGAGTGGCATATTTTTCAACCAAGGGCCATCATGATTTTTTGTTGAAAGAGAGAATCCCCTCTATCCATCCATAGCAAGTACATAGGCCTAAGGATGAGGATCCTCGAGTGAGTTGAGCCTAAGGCTCGGCCCATCCCATGGGTTGTTTCCAGTTCGTTAAAATTTTGAGCACTATTATGACTACTTTGTCCCTTTGGACTCTCCTCGGCGCTGCAAAAAAATCTCCACCAAAAGAAATCTGAAGCATTATGAAAATATATACACCTCAACCAAAAGGAATGACACAACCACTCGAAGAAATATCATTGAAGGACGAATCGAACGCGCCTATTTTTTGACTAGTTCCTCCTCACTGAAACCCTCTTTCTTTTTCTTTCTCAAGGAGATTATGGGGTTTCAAGTTCCAATCGCTTGAGCATGGTTTCTTGGGTTCTTTCTTTTACTCTTTTAGAGCTAGGTTTTTAGCTCCGTTGTCAGGTTTGTGAGATGTTGTTGGAGATTTATTTACCCTATTTTGTCACCATGGGAAAGGTTGATCTAACGATATGAAAAATATTAACACGACTCTTATTCTGAATTCCTCCCATCATGTGATGGATTTTGAGTCTTACTACGTATGTGTAGGTGGAAATTCTAGAAAGAAAGCTAAGGCAACTTCTTTTTGTGTTCATCGACTTCTTGAATTTTCCTTCCTCCCAAGTAACCAATAAAGGGACTATCGATGCTTTCCATGTCTCGTGGTTTAGTTTTTCTGGTTAACTACAATCTAATCAAACCCTTGCTTTTGGTGGGAAAGGGAAAGACAACTTGGGATCATGTCCAAGGAGTGGACCCATCTTCCCTCAACAACATGGGTGCACTTGAGAGGTTGGATGACCCCATCAACACATCCACGAGGATTCATGAATATTGTCATGAGAGAATGCACAAGGAAAGGGGCATACACCTAAGGATGGGGCAGACCAGTCCAAGGGACATGATAGATTATGGGTGTGCGGGTTTGGATGGGTGCACCAACTCCATGGAGGGGAACAATGAGTTGTTTGAGTGTGGGTTCATGACAGGGAATGACACACCCAAAAGACATGACATTTCGCACAAATATCCCTTAGATTTATTGTAAGAGAAAGGGCACACAACCAAAGGAAGGCATAGAATAGTGGTAAGAGATTTTGAAAAAAAGTATAAGGCAAGTCAGAGGCAACGAACTGAGGTAGAGTTTCCAAGAAGGAAGACAAGTAGGAAAGAGTGGGATGCTCTAGGAGGTTTTGGGGAAGTTTAGAAATGTAGGTCTATTTGAGGTAGAACCAAAATATCTGTTATCTTGATGAAAGTCTGTGGAAATGAAGGGGCAACATGTCTATGGTTGTGAGCATGTATGAGGTGCACTGTGGGAGGTTATGGAGATTGTTGTGACAAAAAGTCTTGGTGTGATGAATTTGTGTATGAGTTACTTGGTGAGGTGAGACGAGTTGTGTGACTCTGCCGAAGTTATAAACCAAGACAATAATGCTCATATTGCAACTATTTCAGAATAATTGTTTCAAAATAATGAATGTAGATATGCAATTTTGTTGGTTTAAGAGAGTATCACTATTCTCATGGATGACTATTTAAAAATTATACTTCCCCACTTCAAGGGCATGGTGACAAGGGATTAAATTTATTCCATATCTCTATTTATCTAACTTAATTGGGAAGACCCATAGGCCTTGATGGTTAGAACATGTCTCTGATACCATATGTTATGACCCAAATTCTTATAAATCTAAATACATAGATAAACACCACACCTTGCAACCTAGATATAATAAAAATAGAGATGCATGATTCAATACTTCATAACTTACAAGGAGTATGTGGTTATTGACTTACATGAAAGTCAAAGGAATCAACTTACCTATGGCACTCCAATCCTTGATCCCGTTGTTGATGTTTGTCGCATCAAATAGGTACTTCCGCATAGGTCTAAGTGTCTAGATGTGTGGAAGTTGTCCAAAGCCTTTAACCTTAGTAATTTACTTTAAGTAAACAAATTATTAAAGTGATTTTATTAATTAGTTGAGTTGTATTTAATGAAATGCTAAAGTTATTATCATTATTGAATCAAATATTAGACATTGATGTCAAGCGGGATGAGATTTAATCATAGATGATTCTAGGGGATAAATTTATCCATTAGGTTAATTTTCCATGTTGTTTCCCAAAAAAAGATTATGCAATTTCATTTTTTTCTAAAAAACATTCGTCCAAATTCCATAGAATAAAATTATTTTATCTTAAAAATTGCCATAATTTTAAAGAAACTATATAAAATCCTTAGAAATTTGAATATGTTTACAAAACTATCGCCAAACATTTTACATTTTGCATATTAAGGACTAGTAAGATTATCCCATGTTTCTACATTTTAATATAAATTTCCATCCTTAAAATCATCCATGGATTTAATCTCAACAATGGATCACTTTGGATATTAGGGTTAGGTCATAACTCAATATTATAAAAGAAAGGCTAGGGTGAAGGAGGAAGACACTTGTGAGAAACATTGTGTTGATACACAAGAGAGAGAAAATAAGGACTTTTTCTCAAGGTTTGGATCACAAAGGACTACGATTCAAGGAGATCTCAAATAGGTGGAGAAGGAATTTAATCTAGAGATCAGTACAGGTCAGGGAGAAGAGAGAATAGGGGTAGAAGGAAGGATTTCTAGAAGATTGGATCTGGAACAACAAGGTCACGACGTACAAAGTTTCCCTTACTTTCTGGGTGTGCATGCATGCAGGTTTCAGTGGACATAGGTGCATATACATTAGTTTTCTTAAGGAAAATTGTGTACACCTTAAAAATAATGAAATTTTAGGGTCATACAGTGGTGCAGGAGTTGCTAGGATTTGCAGGTGTTGTCTAGAGTTTTTTGTGTTTATCCATGGGTGATTTTCTCAGGTTTGGGAGCCCTTGTAATATTTGAAGTTATATGAATGAGAAGCTTAGTTGATGGAAATAATATCTTTATGTATTGTGTATGAGAATTGGTTTCTAGTATTGCTTCCACTATTTGTTTAAGTTAATTATTCCAGCAAGTGTATTTTTTTTCATGAGCTTCTAATCTGATTTATAGCAAGGAAATTGCTAGAAAGCAATTTATCTAAGTGTCTGGATTAGAAATTTAACATGGTATCAAAGATATAATTCTAAGAGTAAGCCATATTTCATATCCACAACACTTAGTAGTATATATGTTAGATTTGCAACGAGATATTAGTAGTTCTATAACTACTAGTCATAAATCAAGTGCCAGATTTCTAGGAAATAATCGTACAGAGGTAAAAATTGTTTTTGTTAGTAGTACAATGATATACATGGGTTGAAGTAAGAACAAGTTTGTACATATGTAGGTTTTAGTAAATAAATTTGGGTGCATACATGGGTTTCAGTAGGTACATGATAGTACAATTAAGTACAGGGGAAATTTTAGTAGTAGGTTATTTCTAGGGAAGATCATCAGATCTAAGGGATGGAAACAACAAGTCTTAGAGTTGAATATAGATTGGATGGAGCATAAAAATTATTATATTATAAAGAAAGAGTTACTTTTCTTTTTAAGTAAAATGACTATTGGGAGATAGTTGACAAAGTAATTCCTCAACCGACAGATCCACATGATTTGACAGTTCACCATAAGAAGGAGACCAAATCCGAAGGCGAAATCTTGGATGCAGAGAAGGATTATTTGATTCCTCACTTGTCCAATAATACTACTACCAATGAGATGTTTGATTCCTTGGTAGGGTTAATCTAGAGAGATAACATGAATAGGAGGATGGTCTTAAGGAATAAACTTAAATCTATTCAGATGTCTAGATATGACATTGTTACCAGCTAGTTCATGAGGATCAGTTAGGTACATGATCAATATGCACCTATTGTGGAGAAATTGGATGATGTAGATCTTATAAATGTGGCATTGAATGTTCTTTCCAAGTCATGGGAACCATTTTTCAAAGGATTTTGCGCTTGGGAAAAAATCCCAGATTGGAAGAGGCTTTAGGATGATTGCATCTATTAGTACAAGATTTCATCTTGTTGTCAATGGGAATCCTATCGAGGCTATAAGGCCAATATTTTACAAGCCATAAAAAATGGGCAATGTTATATAGCTTTTGAACATAAAGGATCGAGTTATTTTGAGTAAAAAATGAAGGAACGAGAGGAAATGTCATGCTCTAACCACTAAAGTAATGATCTAGGCGCTTAGTTGCTTATAGGAATACATAACAGGGCCTATTAAGAAATGGAGGTCATTTAAATTGACTCTTTGAGGAGTCTACCATGGGACCACACACCAAGAATGAGTGCTAACAAATGTGTGAGGCTAAATCATCAAACGACTACAAGTGAGGAAGATCAATGGCTTATGATCAATGTTGCATCATGAACATGCAAGAGATATAATGAGCTTGAGCACAATGTTAGTGGTTTGAGGGGACATGCGTCACATGATGTATGATGTCACCTAACAAGAGAATTTAAGTTGAAACCACCATCATTCGGTTGTGATAGTGGTATTGTAGTTTCACGAAGCACCCATCACCTCCAATACAAAGAGTAAACCTATATTCCAACTCAAAAACATGTAGATTCGACTCAACACTCCACTATAGACACTCAGATAGATGAGTGACAAGGTGGCATGACAATCAAGCACTCATTAAGGGAAATCCACAACTTCCACCTAGACAAAGGGAACCCACCAAAGACATGAAACAACACATTGTGCCTAGTGACACATAACTTCCCCCTTGCCACATAAGCACCAACATGGACCAATATGAATCTGCCACATGTCCATGGCACCATGCTTTTGTCACTCAAAAATTCTTTCTCTCACTCATTTAAAGATCTCCATCGAATGAAAGGTTGGCACGTGGCACATTAAAGGATAAATAAAGGTAAATGGCCTCACTAGGCCCAAAGAGTATTATTCTTTTTGAGGTGCCAAAGCATACAATCGAGTTTTCAAATGAGGAAGGATTACAAGAAATATTCTTTGAGACCTCCTACAAATTGGTTGAAGGTAACCCAAGAACCTTTACACCCCTTTCATTTTACTCTTGAATTTACCTTTTAAACCACCAAAATGGCTTATGTTTCAAACTGTATCAAGTCACGGTCTTCCAAGAAATCCTCAGACACTTATGAGCCCTTAATCTACCAAGATAGTGAGATTTTCGACCCGATTTTGTCCTTCCCCAACCTAGGATAAATCATTAGTATTGCATAGACAAATTCTGAAAATGATTGAGATCATATTCACTTATGGGAATTAAACTTGACTTTCACTAGTGTCCCATAAGAATTCAATATCTACAAAATTCTCCATTGGTGCACTGCAAACTACCTAGATCCCAAATGAAAAGTAATGTCTTCTTATGACCAACACATCGTATATCATTTGTCTAAAGAATCCCCATCCAAAATGATTTTCTTCCTCGAAGGACCCTTGGAAACCCTTGAAGAACACATAATAGAAATTTTGTACTAGGAGATACCCCATGTTGATAAAGAAAACCTGCTTAGAAGATTTTTATTCCCAATTTCCCCATTGTGAACTTCCTCAACTCCATTCCAAGCCGACATTTTTCCTGAAACCACCCGACATTCCCTAACCATCATTTTCCAAGTATTGGGATATGACCACGATACGGTAATGAACGATGCTACACTTGCATTATTCTCTCTTTTTTTATCAACAACCTCCATGGTTCTCCCCAAATTTGATTACTGTAATCTCTTGGAGGAATCCATGCAGGCTCAATTGGAGAAATTTCCTAGCACCTGATATTTCAAATATTAGTTCTATCTAGTATACCTTATCCTCTTCCAAAATCACACTTGCTTTGAGGGATGGGGAATGAGAATTAATGATGAATAAGGGAAACTTAATCTAATAAGTAAGTGGCCCAAAGGAAAAGATAGGAACAAAATAAAGGTTTTAGCCACTATGTGAACATTGCTTGAAGTCCATATATACTCTTATACATGGTTTTCCTGCCCCTAGAACTTTTCCAGAATTGAGGTGTCTTTTGCAATTGAGCAAAGACACTAGAATAGGATATTGGTGTCTGGCATAGGACCATACCATCATCAGGGTATATAGTGAACAAGATACGTTTAATCTTCCCTCTTTATTAACACCCGAGACACTGGATTTGGAATATGTAAAATAGAGAATGACAACTGACCACTTCATTTTTTCTCAGCAGGAAAATTCAATCACTTTATTTGTACCATAGGAGATTGGCCCTTTCCTAGTACAACAAGGACTATCTTTTTATAAAGCAGAAGAAATTTTAAGATAGTTCAACTTTGAAAGGGAAATCAATTGAGTATATGATCCCCATGGTGTGATTGCTTCTAGAAATCCAACACACAAACATAATCCAAAGGAAGTGCTAGAAAGGACTTCCTATTTAGAATATTGGGAGTAAGTCAGGAAAATATTGGAAGGTGAGGTCCCTAGATCAATGGAATTATCGTCACAGGCCAACTCAGTTCAAGTTACTAAAACATTGAAATGGACACTATCAGAGGCTCAATCGGGATTGAATGTAGATGAGAAATGAAACAAAGGAGATGATGAAGAAGAATGAGAAGAAGACAATCTAGTAGATTTTTTGGATAAAGGGAAGAATATGTTACAAATAACTCAATGGGAGAGTGAACCTAAAATGCCACTTTTAAATGCTAAACCTCATTGTTACTATTAGGGACTTCTTAAGCAAGAAAATACCAGTGGTGGAGAACCGGGGAATCCACCTATGTGTTTTCTCACTACCTAGACTAAAAATGCATTACAGATAAATGAAAAAAGAGTTGTACCCCCTAGTGGGAGGAGGAGAAGAAACACAAATAAATCTACTGACAACATTATATTACCAAGAGGGTACCTTCAATCTAGCTTTGTTGGAATCAAAAGTAACAAAACCACTCTCCCTAGTAGATTATAAGGTAACCCAGGTCAAGCTTAAAATAGGTAAAATACATCCCCCTAATCTAATTGATTTTCATCAGTAGACAAGTGAGATGTTTTACAAAGGATTCCTATAATCTTATGCTAGTGAGAGGAAGATGAGGTAAATTGCGCTCAAATTCCATAAACAGTCGAAGAAAGAAAAAATAGACACTAAGGCATATCAATCAAGAGTGGAAGATCTTGAAAGAAACAACATATCCCCTGGGATTGATCCTAAACATCCCACTGCTATGGGAAACCGGTGAAACAAAAAGATATAAAAAATTAGGTGCTAAAGAAGAGGTTGAACATCCATGAATTTCTGCATGTGAAAACCCCAGAGCTATGAGATAAATATTAGAAAAAGGAAAAATTGTTTTAATAGATTAAAGAAAGTCATAAAATCAACACACGACTACAAAATGGAATTGAAAAGCTGTGAGGAGAGAACGAGATTCTCAAGAATCAACAAAGCCACTTGTCTCCAATATCAAGGAAAGGGAAGGAGAAGGTCGATGCATTTGATCCACATGAGGGTTTATCTAAGGTAATGGATGATATTAGTGTAAAAGAAAAATAACTAGGAACTTCAACTTCTCAAATGAAGAACAAAAGTGGTACGATTGAAAAGCTATAGGAACAATTCAAGAGAAGAGAAGTGTTGTTGTCTAAATTAAATCCAGATAAAGATGAAGATTTGAATGAACTAGAGAAAATTCATTCCAAAGTCATAGGAAGGTCATCCCTGAAAGTAGCTAGGAATTTGATTTGGTACCAAATAGCCACTCTGATAGTTTATAATTGGGCACATTTTTCTTTGATGGGATATGAGTTGGAGCTGCTAAAATATGCCAAAGTAGACATAACCTAGGGAGTTTTTGAATTAGAAAATAAACCTGATATGGCCAATGAGATTATAAACTTTATGAATGGTAGGAATAAAGAGCATCTCAAATACCTAGATGTTAATGAAAGAACTAGTATTATCATTGATGCTAAGAAACTCCTCACTAAAAGAAGGAAACTACAAAATGTTGAAAGAATGCTACATGAAATAATAGGAGAAGTGACATCTTTCAAAACTATTTTTAAGGACCTCATCACCCTTGGACTATCAGTGGGAGAGAGGTGGAGACTTCTTATCACACAATAGGTACTCAGAGTTTCTAGAGTAGAAAAGGAATGATGACAATTGGTTTAATAAACAAACAAGGGTTTTATTAGGGTAGGACATCATGGAAATGATGGCAGGATATTTTGAAATCCTACACCAATTGAATAGAGTTTTTAAAACAATTTCCGCAACCATCATACTAAAGGTATACCAATTTGTATGAGATGATAAGGAAAATGAACAATATTGACTATCCCATTGGAAAAATATGGCACCACATGTGAAAACTTCTCAAACTCCCCTCAGTAAAGAAAGGAGAGTCAAGTAGTGCAAGGCGGGCCCAATGGAAAAGTATAAACAAAGAGAAGTTTTGATAAGAATMTTTKTTCCACGATGAACTATATTCTAAACAAAGTGARTAGTTCTTTTTTAAGGATAAAGAGGCAGTAAGCAAATTCAAGAAGYRGTAAGTGGTTTCAAGAAGAWTTTTTTAAKATAGCTTAAAGATAAARAGGAGGAGGCACTCATTTTGAWGGRTTRGGACTTTTGGGAATTAAAGAGTGTATTATACTTAATGTTGTTTTATCAAAATACCTCAAGMAAARAAAGAYGGTGAAGGMMACAAGCCTCAAGAGATTCATCCCATGTGTTATGTTTCATTCTATAACTCTTCTTCTTTTTGTGTMTRTCTTCTTGTAAATCCACCTCTSCCATTTTGGCTTCTACCCTTTGCAACAAATTGTGCACCATATTCAATGTGACTATATGATGTCTAKTCATGACATAGAACTRATTTCCTCTTAAMAAATGATAATTTTTTGTCATTTATTTATGCATTTAAATGATGTGCAAAGGGTAGMTCCATGTATTTCAATGTATGAATATGTGTAACTATATTTAAGCATGTTTTCATATATTTGTATATGTATGTTCAAACTACTAAATTCTTAATTTGTCATCATATTGTTATTTTTCCATAAACTACAAGATTCATTATCAACAGTTCCTTGTATGGTTTTTTTTTTCTAGTTCACCAATTCACTCAGCCTCAAATATTAATTGTCTAAAACACTAGCGAAAATATGTGTCTTGGGGTTAAGAGTAGTATTGTTTGAGGTCCAATATATTTGAGAGAGAGAGAGAGACCCAAACAAATTTGCATAATATTTCTTTACTACACATATTTATTTACGGTTCATCCTGATTTTTAGCCACTGGGTTGCCTCGATATTGTTCCAATAGAAACTTAGAAAATATTGAGGGAAAACATCCAAAATGGAATCATTATTAGGGATTGAAATTTAAAGTCATTTTCCCTTGGGATACGACACTGTGAGTTTTGATTCTTGATGGTGAAAAATCCTTAGACATCTCACTGTTAATATTTCACTTGTTGACTCCACATAAGGAAACCTAGTAGGTACTAGAAGACAGACTAAAAGAAAATGTGATCCTACTCAGATTCTGGTATACTTAGATCCAGAGAAGCTCGTGACTTGGAGAAATATTAGAGAACTTCATATCTCTCCTTCCTTAGGTAACCCTTGTATAGAGATATATCCTTATGCTATTCATAAATGTAATGAATATATAGATATGATTGATTTACCCCTAGATTCACACTCTACTTCAAATCTCCCTCAGATACCTTTGATAGACATGAAAAATTATCCTCTAGAATTTCCTCAAGAAGGAAGTTCTTCCTTTATACCTTTCTTGAAAGTCCCTTTTACTCCTCTTTCCTTTGAATCCAATAACCTCATTCTGCAAAATATTTTGACTAGATTAGGTGGAGAAAGAGGTGGGGGAAATCAACCTCCACCTCCTCCCCCTCTCAACCCTTGGGTCATTTCTATATATGACCATTTGAATCTTCCTCCAATTTTTCATGGCCTCCCTTAGAATTACCTGAAACGTTTGGAGAAAAATGTTTCTACTGAAGATCACATGGTTACCTTATATGAATTCAGTGATAACCTATTCGTCGATCATGATGATATCTTCATGAGACTATCTATCCAAAATTTGGAGGGGGACATTAGAAAATAGTTTAAGAAACTACATGTGGCCTCCATTGGTACCTGGAAATCCCTATAATATATATTTGTGAGATAATGGGGTGAATAAAGAGACAATTTATACTACCTAACTGAATTTGGCTCACTCAAGAAGAGAGCCAATGAAGTTTTTGTTGAATTCAACAAAAGATTCAACAAAAATTACAATAATATACCCAGGGATATAAAACCTTCACAACCAACAATAGAAGTTACATATGTTGGAGCATTTGATGTTGATGTTTCCATGGTGTTGAGGGAAAGAAGGTCCCCAATCTTTCTTATCATGCAAGATGATGCAACATATATTTAAGGAAACATGATTGCATATGGAAAAATGGAAAAATAAACATGCAAACAAAACTCCACAAGAAGGAGGTATGAGAAACCCTAATCAGATTAGAATACCTTTCAATCAACAATTAATGAGAAGGGAAAGAAGAAATGAAGAACAACCTATCCAACCCCCTGTGAAGACCAAGAATAATAATAACCTTTTTGAAGAAGTAATGGATGAGGAATATGTTGAAGAAACCTCGTTGAAGAAGTAATGTATGAGGAATATGTTTAATACACAGAAGAAATCCATCTACTCTAGGATGAAAATAATGTTATACATCTAACCTAGAATGACTATGAAAACTCATTGAAACCTAGGAAGAAGATTCTTAAAAATGAGTTGAACCAAAAAGATTTATCCTCAGTTCAATATCGTATGTTTTCTAATGAATTGCAGGATGAGATGCATAAAAGGTATAATTTTAGACCTAGGAAAAAGTGAGGTATTCATTAGTTGATCCATTGATTCCAGAGGGATTCATAGTAGAAAGGGATATGTTAGGTATGATACCAGCTCTGAAATACGTCGACCATGATATTAGTGATGAAAAAAAGTTCCCATAGTGCATACCTAGTAAGTTTTTGGTGAAATCCATCAGTTATGAGACCCACATGATCATCATAGAACCACAGGTGTGGGATAGGGGGTTGCAGAAAGAATTTCTTCAAAACCTATTCGACATACCACATTTCGGATGGAGCCAGGAGATCAACCCATGCGTGAAAATTCTACTTAGTTGTGTGAAAAATTGATACATGTGCCTTGATAGGCCAGTATCCATTTATACTAATTAGATATTTCACCTTATAGGTCTTCCATCGCAGGGACATGACATATTTTTTCAGATGACATATTACCGGGACGACATATTTCCGGGACCACATGATATTTAGGTGGTTTTTCGGCACATGGTTTTTTGCCAATGGTTTTCTATTTCTAGTTAAGGAATTAGTGTTTTGGACTAATCCAGGTCATTGGGTTAGGGTTTTGGATGCCGCTGGCTCCTATATGTATATTGTATTGTAAACAATGTAACACAATGTATGAATATAATATATGCTAGTTTTCCTGGTTTGGGTTTCCAGGTGAAAAATCTCTGTGTAATGTTTGTATTTGCCATTGTATCTTTTCTAAATATCAGTTTGCAGTAGATATTGTACAAGGTTAGAATTTACACACAACACCTACCCACATCCCCAAAAATGATAAATGTAGGCATCTTATGACTAAGGGCGGTAAAAGGAAGGTTGCTCCACCTCCATGTGATTTGTACAATGTTCTGGGACACCCTACTAATAAGTGCCCTACCCTCCCAAAATTGCAATATTAGCTTCATGCACCCCTTGTCCTCACCTCACCAACTGGGGGAATTATAGGAAAAGCATGACACTCCTCATTACGTAATAATCATTCATATTCTATTTTTAGTACTTATGGGCATTACAAACATCTTTGCCCAGATCTTCCGCGCTATAAATATTCCCTTGAAGCTATCCACCAATCTTAAGTACTTGCTTCCTCTCCAAGAATCAACATACCTACACCTTTAGCAACTAACTCTGACTCTTGCACCTACATTTATTACCTTTTATCTAATGACTCTTATTCTTCTTGATCTGAACAAGTCCTCAATCAACTTTAGTAGATGTACCTACAACTATAGTGGAGTCCTCATCAATAGAAATCCCTACACCTTCATTCTCATCCCCTCAGGATCCGTCATTTTTTGATACTACAATAACCCCTTCCTTCGCACCTTAGGCACCATCAGAGTATCCAATATTCTTGATCACTTCCACTAGTTAGGGTTCCTCCCATCCAACTAGTGGTAATAAGAAGGAATGGAAACCCAGTGTATCTCAGGGTACAACCCCCTTAGGATCCTACCTCCATGTTTGCAATGTAATTTGTATGGCCATGGTCCCCATAATTTTCATATGTTTCCTCTGGAGTGGATTATTACTCCTCCATCGCATCCTCCATCTCTTGGGGGTTTGGCTGGCATTACCTCCAACGACCTAGACACGATGTCATCCAGTTGTGGTACACTACCCTGCTCCCAGAACTTATAATCGATGTGGAATTTTCCACAGTGTAGATCATGCCACTTATGCCTATTCCTAGCTTTATGAACATGAAGATCAATGTGAAAACATTGCTCGTGTAGGGCATGCAAATTCTCCCCCTTTTATGAGGTATCCTCCTTAGATAAACAATCTCCCCAGCCTCATATTTCCACCACCCATTCATATGATTGCTCCTGATGAAGAAGTTATAATTCCTCTTTTTGACCTCTTATATTACTCCACGAAGGAGTCAGATGACTTTCCCAACATTTCTCATTTTTCGCTTGGATATGAAGAGGCCTCTTCATCATCTAACCCCACTCAGATTAGGGGGCAGACTTCGTCACCCACACAAATTCATCCACTTCTTGTACACACATACCATATTCCACCAAACAACAGGGTTATCTTCCCTTATGAGCACATATTTGCACCACCTAATGGTGATCAGGATGACTACTGGGACATGTTATACACATCATTGTCTATTGAGACCATGCACTATGATATTTTATCATTAACATTTTTCATGGACATCAGACTCTCCCCATCAATGGAGATTTCTCCCTTCCACCCATCTGGGACACAACCCGCATATATTGTGTCCTCCTCTTTGGAATAGTAATCCTCTATCCCTTCAACACATATCTTTGGAGCTTCATACAATGATATCATTGTACCCTCAACCACTACATCTAACTCCATTTTGCTAGATATTTTTAGTGGTTACCTCTTCCATTTAGATGATAAAATCCTAGAATCTATGATAACACTTGAGTATCCTTAGGACAACATGCATCATCATTCCTAATTCCTCCCTCATAATGATTTTGAATCATCCCCATACACTGGACAACGTACAGTCAAGAGAAAATATTTTCTTCCTCCCAACCACATTAATTGGTTTCAGAATCCTATCCCTGGCCTAGATTCTTTAGAGGAAGGTAATATGGGTAATATCTCTCCCACTATGAAGGTGGATATCTCCATTACACTAGGTGTCATTGAACACATCCTCCTTGGTGCATATTTCTCCCCTTAGGAGGTTGTTGATTACAAAAATATCTTTAAAGAGTTCTGTGATGTTTTCGTCTAGTCTTATTCGGAGATGCTTGGACTCGACCCTGCCATTGTTGAGCATCGCATAGACACTTATTTTGATGCATTTCCAATCCAGTAGAATCAATGATTAATTCATCCCGCAAAGGCTCCGACCATCAAAGCAGAGATTTATAAACTCCTTCAAGCTAGATTTATTTACCCCATCACATACACATCATGGGTATCCAATCCCATCGTTGTTAACAAAAAATAGAAAACCATTCAAGTTTTCATTGGTTTCCATGATATCAACAAATATTGTCCCAAAGACAACTTCCCCACACCACTCATTGACCAAATTTTGATGGGTGTACCGGCCATGAAATTATTTCCTTCATAAATTGGTTTTTCAAGATATAACCAGATCTAGATCCACCCTCAGGATCAGTACAAAACTACTTTCACCACACCATGGGGGAATTTTTTATACCATGCTATGCCCTTTGGAATAACAAATACTTGAGCCACATTCTAGCATGTTCCACACCATGGGGGACTTTTGCATATCATGCTATGCCCTTTGGACTAACAAATACTGGAGCCATATCCTATGTGTTCCATTGTAATACCCTGGTTTTTTCCCCGTTACATATATAATGTAAGTATATGTCAATATGATGGATTCATGGTGAGGAGATCAAGGCCAAGGCCAAGGCCCCACTAGTGAATTGCTATGCATAGTGATATGGACCATGCACTAGGTGACATGGTATAGCGGTAATGCTATGTAAATATGCGTGATGTAATAATGTAAATCGGGTTGACTGTGCAAGGAAACAAACTGAAAGTGGAGCATGATTTTACACTAGGGAGGGAAAGGAACCAAAGCCATTAATAAGCCAATTAAATGATGAAAAATTCCACCCTTGGAACCTATGAACAGAATCTACCTTGTTTCACTTTTGTTGCTCATTCATTAATTTATTCTAGGAAGGTTATTGAGGTAGTTATGAACCATGGGAAGAGTGAAAACCTGGAAAAGAGAGAAGCATGGGATTCCAATTTAATATGGAAGTTAGTTGTAAATTTTGGGGAGTGATTTTTATTACCCAAGGAGGAAATAAACCATGAATTATATACCAGACAACCATTCATTCATTTGAATTCCATTCTTTCCATGAAAAAACAACCATTATCGAGTGCAAAGAGAGACACAGTTCATGAGCATGATGAACCCTAAATTTAAGGTGCAGAGGAAGATGACATTCATGTGCTGAGAGATAGAAAATCGAAGGGAACTTTGTGTTATTGGAAAACCAGATATTTGGAGAAGTAATCTGAGCGAACAGAGAGCCATAAATTCAAATTCTTGATAAACCCAGTGTAGGTAGAAATCTCTGATGGTTTAGTAGCTTGGACCATTATATGCACACATTAAAGAGCACTGGAGGGAAGGGGATGCCTGAGGGATCATATAGTAGAGAAGGGGTACCTTCCTTGTGTTCAGTGTTGTAGGTATTGTTGGTTCCAAGGATAGATGAAGCCAAATGAGATGCATGTATCTCAGAGGTGATCTCACCGGCTTAGCATTCTATTTATCTATCTCTTTGAATTCCTTATAAATACAACTGTGTGATGGATTAGCATTCTTCCTTGTAATGGCCTAATAAAACTAGTTGTTTGCTGGCTTGGTTGAGTGAAATCATTGATGAGAAAGACCGTGAGTGATCCTGTAGAGTTCCCTTTCCTATGGAAAGAATTTCCCAGCTCGAGGGTGTCCTCTTAGCAGAAAGACTATATGATGGAAAGAGTGCCTACGGTTGGGTGGAACATTGATTTTACATAGTCAGTTGCCTAAGACAACAGATAAGTCCATTTTATTGATTGAGAATTCACCAGGATAGGGCAAGCTGTCATTATGTAAATATTCCATACATAAGTCCAGGTTCACAGAGGATAATCTCCCATCTATTTTCGTTGAAAACATGCAAAAAAAAGTGAAAGATGGGAATCCAAGTGATTGAAGTGTATGTTACTAGGTAAAGAATGTTTAATGAATACTCACTTGTTTAAGCAATATTTGAATTTATTAATTTCATAAAGTAGTAATTCTCACAATTATTTAAATAGGAAATGTGAAAATAAGTCGAATTTCATAATAAGTTAAGAACTAGAAGCTTAAGCGTCATCTAGGGTGGCTTAAGAGTCATCTAGGATATCTCAAGATTCAGGGAGTTGGAAGGCCAAGAGACATGAACTAAAACTATAGATAGAGCTATTGCATTCAAGCAAAGGGTTCTCTTTTCAGGTTCCATTTTTTGCATTGTAAGATATCTTTCTATGTTAATCAAGAGACTATTGATTATCTAGTGTGTTTAGGCTCTGATAGAGTTTTGCTTGGTCTTGGGACTATTCTATCCTCTCTCAGTTCTCTTGGTTCTTATTAGTGTGATAATTATAACCTATTGGACCATTCTTGTGTTATGGTGTGCATTCTCACTTATCTTATGCTCATGATCTCTAAGAACAGTCCAGATGGTTGTCCTCTCTTCACAACTGGGCTTGGTGGGGGTCTGGTGGCTTGTTCCTTTCTTTTCCTCGATCGTACTGGCATGAGAGCTAGTGGCTCATCCACTAGAATAGGAACCTGGTTGAATTCTACATATTCCTCGCTGAGCTTATTCTTTGGGAAAATGAAATAGCTTACTCCCAAAGAATGAGGGTGAGGAAGGAACTAGCTCGACCAATGAGAGAGAAAGGATGACTTGAGGAATGCCATTCATTCGTAACAACTCTCTCCCTCGAGAGTGGCTCTATTACTGTCCCACCCCAATAGTAGGAGTTATTGTTATATCCCTACCTACCTCTTTCCTCTAGATAAATTACCCCCAATACAAAGGCAGGAGTTAGGTTTATTTCCTTTATTTTAAAGCGCCAGTTACCGATATTTTCCTAATCCAGTATTGACCCAATCAAACTAGTTAAAATCTATCGGGGTTTAGTCCGATAGATCTAGTTGTGTGGTCTTCTCTATAGAGTGAGGAAAACAGATCAACTTCTTTCCTTTCTTATAGAGGTTCTAAAAAATATAGTCAAATTGAGAGAGGTAAAGTAGTGTGCATCTCACTCTCTGGGGGCTCGCATAACTCAACAGACATCCTCCCTCTTGGGAAAGTACCAATATAACTAATGATATTTTCTTTCTTTGGTAAAGTAATGGGACCTCGCACCTAAGGTATTCATTAATTGGACTGAAAGGGAATTGAATCGTATAAAAGGAATGATTTATTTCTCTTATGTAGGAGGGCAAGAAAAGTGCCACACTTCGTTCTTTCATGGGAAAGAAAGGATAGATTGATTCTCCGCATTTTCCTACCAAACCTCTCTTTCGTCTTCTTTTTCGTAGTCTTAATTGTAGTCATTGTAGCGGAAGTGAGGCTTAGAGGAAGTACAAATCCCTTATTAGAATATGTTACATGCCTTCTCCTTGTGTTCGTATAGTTAGTTTCTTCCTACACTAGCATTGACATCCGCACCCACAATGACTTGACCCGCTAACCTTGATGTATTTTATTTCTTGGGGTTGGAAAAGGACCAGGCCCAATACCCACACCCGCTAATCCTACTCTCTTGCTTCCCTGCTCCCCTTCTCTCTAGCTTACCTTCTCTACTGCTCACCTACTCTACTAGTCACCTGCTCCCCTGCTCTTTCTTATGCTCCCCTGCTCCCCTACTCCCAAGTATCTCTCCTAGCTCTCTTCTTTATATGATTTCTTCCCTATCTCTATCGCCTAACTTTCTTCTTGGCTAAACTGTGTCAATCGGTATAATATGTGAGGTGGATTTTGGCATAAGGTGTGTTAACGTATAATAATATAAAATATAACTCCCCCCATACTAACAAATCAAGTCAACTGAAATATTCGATGTGGAACCTGATGATAAGAAAGATGGAAGGATAGTAACTCTCAAGCCCTATTAGGCATGTTGGAGTATCAATCATCTTCCCCTACCTAAAGGCTTAAAGGTTGGTAACTCAAATGCCCCAACTGGCTAGATTGAGTTATTTGACCTTGTCGTCTCTTAAGGTTGGAAGAAGGGTAGTGCCTCTCTCCTGCCCCTAAAGGATAGTTAGAGTGCTTCCCATTCCCTCTCTTAAGTATAAGGAAGGATGTGGAAAGGATAGTTACTCCAATACCCCTAACAACTATCTTGGATTTATTCTCCTTCCCCTTCCCCTTAAGGTTGGTCAGGTTGGTTACTCCCAAGCCACCTAAAGGCTTGTTGGAGCTACTTACCTACCCTCTATTATGGTGGTGGGTTAAGGTGGACTGATCCATTATTTTTCACCATTTGGAGAAGCTAGGGGGGATGTTTAGGGCTAGGCCAATCATTCTCAGAAATATAGTATAGAAAAATAGAAGGATAGGGCTCATGACCTAATGAGGATAACCTTGCACATGTTGATGCATAGGAGGGCCTGTATAAGAAGTGCTAGTGCCTACTTGAGATGTGGCATGTGACGCTTCCTATGGAGGATTAGGATAACTATAAGGCATCAGGGGACACCCTACAAGAGGTGGGGCATAAGTAGAGCTAGATCCACCATGGATTACCATACGCATTGGTTCTAGGGGGATACATATACATATGGTTCTATGAAATAGACCCAATAACACCATCCGCTGCATGACATGCCCCAAATGTAATAAGTCACCTAAGGGAGAGTAAGGGCCATCAGGGAGAATGGTGTACCAATAACCTAACTGGGCATAAATCAAGTAATATTGTTGTGATTTTTGGATGGTTTCCACCTCAGTTCGAGGCACAACCATGGCCACATCCTTTGTTATTGGTGGAAGTTAAGACTTTCGAAATTAGTCTAGAAGGAATTGGCCATTAATCTTATCTTTTCATAATCCTCATCGTATACACCATTCATGAATGTGATCAATGATATGGGTAACTTTGGTATGTTGAAAATTAGTGAGAATATCAATCCCTACATCATTGTGAATTGGGGACTAAGGTCAAGAACTCAGTGGTAATGGACTCAAAGGTGCTAGGGGTATTCGTCATTGATCTATATACCACTTGGAAACTACACCCATGAGAGTGAATTGAAACAACCTAAGCCTAATCGAGTCATCCTTGATGCAATTGGATGAACACCAAAGATGAAATAACATAATGTGATTAAAAGGATCCTCTCCAGCATGTCCCTCAAACTTGGGGATGCCAGAGGGTAACTTGGTTGTTATGTTTGACCAAGTAGGGTCATGTCATATGGTATCATTAATGATATTGGTAAAATTAAGGAGATTGAACTTGACCATATAAGGTAATGAGGGTTGGTTTTCATTGGTTCTAACCATGGGGGCTACTAGAAATGTAGTGGGGGTAGGCCCAAATGAACTAGTTGGAGGAGGATTAGTTCTAAGTAAACCCAAACTAGATGAAATCAAAGAAGATGAGTTATCAAAACTTAAATAGGATGAGCTCAATGAGGGACTGTAAGGTTCTACTAACTCAAATCACACATGAGAGCATGGGTTAAATTATGGCCAGGAATACCTAATGAGGCAAGGCCCTGGATCCTATGAGACAATCTCCATGGGGGTGTAATGATTCCTAAGTATTAACCCTCTACTGATTGATTCTCCTAATCTAGTTAAGGACTAACGTATAAAAAGAATAAGTCAAAGAAATAAGTGATCAAACAAAGACACTACATGTGTAGCTAGTGCAATAAGTGGTTTTCAATGTGTTGTAGTCATAATGTCAATGTCCTAATTGAATCTTTCATCCTATCAAATCAAAATACTCTAGCCTAATATATAGAATACTTGCAATCAAATGTTGGTCACTATAATTGCTTAATTAATTTCAAACAACCAAGTGAAACATAAATTATCAACCCAGGGAAGTCTTTTGTTTCA
>SNQJ01S0047960.1:48233-72270 GCA_010110895.2 Picea sitchensis
AATCTAATCACATATATCCAACTACTGACTGACTCCTACTTACATCACCTAGATACTTATTTATAAATTACAAATGGGGCCTAAACATGGGTAAACCCATGGGCCAACATCCCATACCCGTTACATAAACCCTAACACCCAAAAATCCCAAAAGAGGGGGCGAGATCCCGCGATCTCTGTTTCACCTAGGCGCTCTGTCTTCGACCAGTCTATCGAAGTCCCAAAATTGGTCAAACATGACCAAAGTTCTCCAAAACTTGGTCAAGGGCTAACAAACCCCCAAAACTCACCAGTGACTCATCCCAAGTCACTCTGATCTGGGCAATTCTGCTTCGAAGGCCTCGAGCTTGGCTCGAGCTAATTCGACCTATTGCTTCAACAAAGCCTCTTGCGTGGAAAAATCCTGAATGAATTTCTCAGTGACAGGTCCTTCCAGGTGTTGTTCCACCATGGTGACCACTTGTTCCATCTCTGCACCTCATCCTTCGATCTCTTCAAAAAGTGTGCAGGCTTCGTCCTGCACTGGTTGGAGTCTCTGGTCACTTCCATGACTCTACTATGGATGGCATTGACCTGTTGTTGGGCCGTGCGCACCTCATGTGAACTTTCCATCTTCTTGACTAGCGACAATAGTTTCAGTTGTGCTTGTACTGTCATTGCTTGTTGCTTTGCTTCCTAGAGCTGTGACTCCAATGTCCTTAGTTTTGGGTCCTCTACAAGGCAATCATAGGTCTGTGCACTTTGGTTAGTGATTTTCTTGCACTCAAACGTCAATGCCTTGATTCTTTCTACTGTGCCCCTGGCAGTTTCTTCTCTTTGATCCCACACTTCCTGTGGAGTGCTCGGTACTGCTTGCAATTATAGCTTTGCTACTCTTTGTTGAAGCTACTAAATGGCTTCAACGAGCTTCCCCACTTAGCTCTCCATTCTCTCTTCTTCTATCCGTGCCAGGCCTGACACAGAGCGAAGTGTTCTAGTGACTGCCTCCTTAACTCCCATCTGTTATGTGAGCAACTGTTCTTTTTCCTTCTGGATTTGCACTCTATCCTCTACAAACTTCGCCTGGATGTCATCTTTCTCTTATTGCGCAATCTGATGTTGCTCTAGATATTCCTCCTTCACTTTCTTCAATTCCTCTATGGCCTTCTCTTTTTCTTCCTAGACACGACGAAGGTGAGCCTCTATTGCATCTTCTAGTCTGTGTAGTTGAGCAGGCTCATCTCCCGCTTCTATACCTTCTGATGATGATGATGCAGTAGATGCTGTGTGAATCTAGTAGAGGGCTTGTTGTACCCCTTTAATCTCCGTTTCAATACTGTCATACATTGTCTCTTGATTTTCTTCATTGCACTGCAAAATATCCTATGAAGTGTTTGTTATAGCAGAGATGATGAGATCGATGTCATCCACTGTAAGAACAGTCTGTAACTGGGGCTTACTGGCTCATGACTTCTTTCATGCTGAAGGTTTCTTTAGGGAAACCTTTCTTTTCTTGGATGATTCAGTCTCTGTAAGGGGATCTTTAGACGGTGTCACTTCACCCTGTTCCTATTTGTTTTCTTCCCCTTCATTCTCTTCTTGGTCTACTTCGTCATCTCCTCCTCCTCCTCCTAGTGAGTCTGGTGTAGCTTCCTTTGATGCGATGTTCATTTCATGTACTTCTTCCTTTTTCTTCCTTCTATTGCTTTTGGGTCCATAATACTCTTCTCGAGTGACTACAGGACTTATGATGAGGTCAGGGTCAGAGAGTTATGTTTGTTCGACTGATACAAGGAACTCTACCGGCCATTCCTTGGTTATTTCTTCCATGTCCTCCTCTGTGAGTTTGTAATAGGATTGGAGATCTTCCTTGTTTTCATCCTTGTGCGCAGTGATGTTAATGAAATCCCCATCTGTGTGTAACTTCACAAGTGGTTGGAACCTATGTAGTGTATTTAGCATCATGCGAGGGAAGGATTCAATGGCCCTCTTAAGTTGCAGATAATAGGTGTGGAACACCGCATTCAACTTCCATTATTTTTCCATGTCGCTTGAATACCAAAGGGTAGTGAACCTCATGGCGAGGGGTTCAGACGACTCGACTTCAAGGAAGATGGCTCCTTCTGACATCTCCCAATCGATGAAGGAAATGAGAATTAGCAACCAACTGAAGTGAAACTCATAGCCCTGGTCTTGCGCTTCGTGTAAATCTTTCTCTAACTGTTTGACGAGGTAGATTTTTCAGTTCATCTGCGTCCCTTCGATGCACTTTCCTGTGAGGTCGATGACGAACCCCGTGACCTACATTGGTCTGTTCTTCATGAAAAGATTACCAGCGATCAACTGGAAAGCTAGGTGCACTACGCCATTTTGGATGAAGGCTACCATGTAGCCCCACTTCCCCTTCTCTACATCGCCATATGTGTCTTTTATGCGTTGTGCCAGGGTGCGATCTGTAGCCTTCCCTAGGTATAAATACTGAGGTTTTGGTCCTTTCATGCTCAATCCAGTGATCCGATGGATCAGTTCCGGATCTACGGTGATGCGCCTATCCAACCACAGGTAACCACCATGGTAGCAAGAAAGGAGGAGTTTAACACACGCTTTAACCTGCTGATGTATATCGAAGTGTGGTATCTTCATCACATTAAGGATTATTGATCTCGTGATGTCCATGGTCCACATATGGGGGACTATCTCTGGCTTCTCCCTCATTTTCTTTATCAAGTACTTATGTGGGGTGAGAATTCCATAATTCTTGCGATCTCCTAAGTTGAAATAACTGATCTTGAGCATCAGAATCTGTCCCAACTACGATATAACTATGTGTATCCCCTTCGGGAGGTATGCAGGAATCAGTGTATAGTCGAAGTCTCTCAGGATGTTGTCACGACTAACCGCGCTAGCTAGAGGTGGGATATAGTTGAGTAGGATTTATGGGATGAGGTTTGCATTTGCCAAGTCGTCGCGATGCTTGCTTTGTTTCTCTGTTGTAGTTTGAGAGGGTCCAGATCGACATGCAATCGATGGAGAGGATTGAAATCCTCTTGTTGATGGGGCCTATGTTCCTGTGGACATGACCTTCTCCGCCATAAGATCGATTAGAATTTCCTCTACAGAATTTTCCACTGCACTGTGTTCGCCCAACATGTAAGCTCGTAATCAAATATTTCGGGTAGGTGAACAAACACTCAAGGTAGTTGAACGAGTGGTGAGGTCTCAATAATCACAACACGATAATCAGTTCTATGTGGGCTCGGGTAATCACAATTTGCAAAAGTGTCCCTGGTGAGACGTTCAATGTATTAAAGAGATAATGTTCACAACAGATTCCTCCAACATCAGGGATGCCTCAATCCATCCATTATGGCGTGGTATCAACAGTCCAATGGCGATATTTCCGGCCATAACCGTGTTTCTATCCATTATGGAGCATCGTTCTAACGGTTCGGACGCCTCCAATGGTCATATTTCTTTGTTGTGGTGAAGTGCTAGTTTGCGTTGTTCTATTATTTTGTCGAGGTTCCAGTTCTGCAATCCTTCTTTCTATGAAGTCTTCTCTGGAACTTCCTACAATTTTTCTAACTTTTCTTTCTTCTTGTTGATCTTTCTAACCTTCTTTCCCGTGGTCTGTGTCACTGGGTTCCTATTTCCATTTCTATTCTTATATGTTCTTAGCATAGTAACTTCTCACTGCTGAGGGTCTTTTACATGGTTCGAGGGTAATACTTCTTCTGTTACTATTTCTGGAGTAGGTTCTCTTCTCTCCTGCAAGGATAAGTTATTTAAGCCTTCTTGCGTTCTTTCAATTTCAAAAACCAAGTCTCTAGTCCTTAGTTGCTTTGACTTGTCCTCCTGTTCTTTTATTAAGTGTGATATTCTCCTAGACATGAAATCTTTTAATTCTTTCTTTTTCTATTCTATAGCTTCCTCTTCTTCTTTCCTTCGGATCTGGTCTTTCTCAATCCATGTCCTTCCTAGTAAAAGAGAAAAGGGGGCGTTGTTCTCAACAAACTTAATAACCTCGAATTCTTCTTCTGTCGATGTTCCGTGAGAAACCATAGGTATATGGGTAAGTCTTCCACATAGGGTTATCATTTTTCCTTTAAACAATCATATTCATCCTAGTGAAGGAACCATAGTAGGCTTTCCCAAAATTTCCCAAGTACTTTTTGTCATGATATTCACCTGTGTTTCCTCATCCGGAACACAGTCTATGTCGAAGTTTCATATTCTTGTTTCTATGCACTCCTTCTCTTTTAAGATCTCTGATAAACTGATGTCTCTGTGATCATTCACTATTTTTTTTATCTGCAATAATATAGTCTCTGATTCTTTCTGGTGTTCTAGAATATTCTTAGTCTCATGGTTTTATTGTCTTATATTCATCTTTTCAAATTTAGCAATCATGCTAGGGAAATCCAAAACTTCATGGACAATGTCTTTACAACAAAGATAAATAGGGTCTCTACCAGGGCATTCCTTAGCAAGATGTCCTAGTCTTCTGCAAATATAACAAAGAGTCAATCCTCTCTTTCTCTTAAATGATCCCCAACCTTTCTTGTATTGTGCACTGGTATCACAGTGATGAACCTACAAAAAATTATTTATATGATCCTGCATCCACTTATTAGTCCAAACATTCTTTCTATGCATAGTAATAACATATATTTCACTATTTCTATCAGATATATTCATTTCATATCTTCTTTCTTCTAGTTGTGCCCTAGTTTTTAGGCTAGGACAAAATCTATAAAACATACCTATATCCATTCTCTCGAAACAAAATATTCCACTTATCTTACCTTTATTAGAGCACAAATCTTTAAGATCTTACCTCTTTTCTTCAGATATGATTCCCTTCTTAGCACAGAGCTTCGCAAGTCAAGTAGAATACTGCACACCATAGTAGTAGATCTATGAACAAAGCTTTATCTTTTATTTAGTTCTTAGCAATCACAGTTTTAGGTCCCAACAATGGAACCATTTTTTGGAACAGGGGCAGACCCAGGGTTCAACACTTCAACAATGCACCAACAAAACCCTAACTACCGACCCTTTTGGCAACACCTGTGAAGCAGATGAAGTCTCACTCGAGGTAGAGGCAGGAGGGTTGTAGGACTCAAGTGTCTATAACCTAGCTAGGACACAAATATGTGATCACAATACTTAACAAAGAACTTATCAATTAATTTTCATTAGTCTTTGACTCTTATTCACATCGTATATAAAAACCCTAATTACAAAACAACGCATTATTCAACAAGATCTAAGCATATCTAACCATTTAGCACATAGCATTAAGCAGATATATCATTCATTCACAGTACTAAGCACTAAGCTACTACATCAAGTACATCTAACATACATAAATATTATATCACCAAGCATAAATCACATCAATAACATATGCACAAAGCAACCACAACACAGGATATATGTGGTTCACCCCAACGTGGGGCTACGTCCACCAACTTTTTGTCTTCTTTTAATATTCTTACATGCACAGAACCAGAAAACAAACTCTGCATATGATAGGAGATCTGCACACACTTTGCCATATCCTCCTTCCCCGAGTTTGGCACAACACGGATCCTTCTTGCAATCACTTGCACTTAGATTTGCAAGTTCTCAACACAATCTTGCACAAAGCCAACTAGTCATGCACTAAGCTAATCTAATCACATAGATCCAACTACTGAATGACTCCTACTTACATCTCCTAGTTACTTATTTATACATTACAAATGGGGCCTAAACATGGGTAAACCCATGGGTTGACATTCCATACCCATTACATAAACCCTAACACACAAAAATCCTGAAAGAGGGGGTGAGATCCCGTGATCTCCGCTTCGCTTGGGCACTCCATCTTCGACCAGCCTGTCGAAGTCCCAAAATTGGTCAAACATGACCAAGGTTCTCCAAAACTTTGTCAAGGTCCAACAATGTGAGGAATTTGATTGTTGATAAACTCAGATTTTTTTTGACTACATGATTTTTGCCTCTACAACTATCTGCATAGACTTTGTTGATATTCTTGAAATAAAAGATGAATCCTCGGGTTGAAAAATTAATGTTAAACTAAGGTTGTTTTAGGACATATTTAGAGCCCAATATTTTGGTGTCGCTGCTAGGGATAATGCCAAAGATAGGATAGTTTGTGTCTCTGGAGGATGAGGTATTGAAAAGAGAAGGTAAGAACCTACATAGGAAATAAGTAAAATGCTTATGCCAGCGCCTACCTTTAGTTGATACATAGAGGTCATATAGGTACTTATAATTGTGTGTGAAGTATGTATCACTAAGAAGAAAGAATCTGCAAAACCAAAACCCCCACCAAAATACAAAAGGCTAGGGCTTGGTGCCCCCTAGAAGAAGAACTTTCATAGATGACATCATCCAAAAAGATGAATATCAAGCCTTGGTTGGACCCCAGAAAGGTTCTACCTGAATGCCTCAGGAAACAAATTCACCAACTGCAACCCATGTTGAGGTTCATCGTAGAATTGAAGGGACTGAACAAAGTTTTCAAGATACAGATCTTCCACCTCCCATCCCTTTAGATGAGGGAAACTCTTGTAATATGGAAGAAGGAGAAGGGGAGACCAGCGGGGTTGCCAATGAAACCCCATCACCACCACTTGATCTTGGATCTCCTGTGATAGGAAAAGGTATATCTGAAATCCCAGATAGAGGTAACATGATTAAATCCCCTAGGGGATCAAGTAATCAATCACCCCAAATAGAACACCCAGGCCAAGAAATTATTGAAGATTATTGGCATATTTTTGACCAAATGGCACAACCAAATCAACCACAAGACCAGACTTCCACTTTGGAATATCCGATAGTTTATCCAGTTTCTAATGCCCCCATGAAATCCATCCCATTACAGAACCTACCAACCTTTCATGGATTATTTTTAGAGGACCTTGATGCATTCTTATTCGAATTTGATGTCATGTGTAGAGGATATGACTACACCTCTGAACCTCAAAAACTAAATTTGTTCCCTTCCACCTTGAAAGGAGAAGCCTTGCTCTGGTTTATGGGATTAGGAGGAGGAACCATAAATTCATGGTATGAAATGAAAAAATCCTTCCTCACAAAATATGAGGATTATTGTAGAACCAGGGATCTAAAAGACAAAATCTTTCAAATGACTGTAAAAGAAAATGAGACACTAGAGGAATATGCTGAAATATTTCAGTATAAATTTTAAATATCACCGCACGACACACTACCAGTTGAGGTACTTAAAGACACTTTGATAAAAGGAATGAAGGATGAATGGGTAGAAACATTGAATTTAATGGGGAAGGGTGATATTTATCAAGAAACTTATGACAATATTATCTTATTGTGCATCAGGTGCTCATGTGGAAGTACATGGACCAGATCATGAATGCGGGATCCCCTCACCAAAAATAACAACATTACTAGCGGGGGTGTCACTCGAGCCGAAGTTGGTAATCTATTAGAGAATTTCAAAACTGATATTTTGAGTACTCTGACTACACAATTGGATGTTTTGCAGGCTAAGCATAAACAAGCAGAAGTAGAACAATCCTTGGCCATATTTTTCCACCGATGCAGAAAGAAACATGGCCCGAGGGAATGTCCTTTGGATGTAGTTCAGGTGTGCACTATATGTGCCAAAGACCATGAAATAGAGAAATTCCCATCGCTCCCAGGGTTGAAAGTTGTCTTTAAAGAGGCAGAAGAGGAAACAAAACCGGTATATCTGATGGCTCAGTGTCGCCAATGATAGGATTGTCCCCCAGACATGCTACAAGAGCCTTCCTCTTTATTTTCTGGACAATATAATCAACAAAAAAATTATGGAAACACATGGTAATTCCAACCATTTTTTATCCCTACCTGGAAGTCCCAACAATATCCTATTGCACCCTGTCCAAACCAATATGCTACAAATCTCACCTCGCCAAATCAATTTGCTAAATATCCCACCTGGCCTAACTCACAATACCCTACCCCATCCTCTAAAATCCAAGTAATAATCCATATCCTTCATAGTGGACTAACATAGCTGCCCAAGCCCCCAATTGGAATCAGAACTAGCAACGCCCCATGAGGATGACCAATCAACCCATGGGGATGGCTCCCCAAGCTCAACCCACTTTACAAGCACCACTCCAATTACCCCAGAACCCTCAACCTCAAATGCATCCTCAATTACCAGCTCAACCCAATCCAAATCCTAATAATAGACCATCCTAGATTGTACAAATTATAGAGAATTTGGACGGGGAAATAAACTCAGTAGGGTGCAATGAACTTTGGCTGAGGTCAGGGCACACAATTTCTCCTGAAGAAATTAACACTCACCAAGAGAAGGAGAATGAAAATAATATACAACCAACAACAACACCCTCGACTATGGTCATAACAGAAGAAATAGAACCGGGGGGAAATATAGTCGAGCCACAGAACCAAGATGAGGATGTGATTCCTCCTCCCCCGTTTCTTGAAAGGTTAATGATAGAAAAACCAATTGTATATCCTAACTTCGATATTGTATGGGAACTAAATAATCTCTTTTTAAGATACCACTCCTATAGGATCTACAAGACATCCCAATTTATGCAAAGAAAATTAAGGAATTATGTGGGAAGAAGCCTATTAGGAAATCTAAAAATACATCAATTGTTCATGTGGTAGGAGCCTTGTCAGATCTTATTCTGGGCAAGAAGGAGTCGGTCAAGTGTACAAACCCATGGAATCCCGTGGTGACAATGCAGATTTAGGGTTGCTCTTTTCCAAATACACTAGTAGATTTGGGAACAACCATTAATATCCTGACCATCGAGACCTGTAATATCCCGGGTTTCACCTCTTTCGAACCTACTTCAATTATGTTACAATTGGTTGATATATCAGTGGCTAAACCAGTCGGCACATTACAATATATCGAAATATCAGTCAACTCTTGAGAATACACAGCTGATTTCCTCATTATCAACCCAAGAAGTGGACTCGATGGACACCCATTAATACTGGTATGACCATGGCTCGCAATAATAGATGCATACATAGGATGTCACACAGGAAGAATGACTATTTCTAGAGGAAGTGCTACAAAGAACCTCATTCTGTATCCTCCAGCTAAACCAAGTCTGCCTATTATACATCAACAGTTGCCACCACCTAGATATCCAAAAAAGGATCTATGACCTCCTCTGACATTGGAAGAAGCTCTCAAACTCAAGAACCAACTACAAGATGATGTGATTAGTAGCTTCATTAACAACCCATCCATTATAAGCATTCCAACATGTCAAATGTTAAAAGTTGTGTTATATAATGAAGCATAGGGAGATCCTTTGGAAGAATTGATGGCACAACATATCCCCACTATTGTTGTCCATAACAACAAATCAGTTGAAATTTCACCAGGGAGGTTTATGAATATTAATGCTAATTTAAATGACTAAAAACAACACAAATTGATTCAGATCCTTTCTAAATATCAACAGGATTTTGCTTGGGAATATCCTGACATGAAGGGCACCGATCCCCAACTCTGTATGCATCATATCTATATTGAGAAAGATGCCCGACCTATCCAACAAACCTAATGAAGACTGAACCCTCATCTTGGGGATGTTGTTAAAGAAGAGTTACAAAAACTGTTGGATGTTGATTTTATATATCCTATCTCAGATAGTCGGTGGGTTTCCCCACTAGTAATCGTCCCCAAGAAAAATGGGAAATGGTGAATCTGTGTAGACTACAGAGAACTCAACAAAGATACCCAGAAAGACCACTTTCCCTTACCCTTTATTGATCAAGTCTTTGACATTTTAGCAGGGAATCAATTATTCTCCTTCCTAGATGGTTATAGTGGCTGTAATCAGATTCAGATTGCTCTGGAAGACCAATATAAAACTACATTTACATGTCCCTGGGGTACCTTTGCATATAGAGTATTTCCCTTTGGATTATGTAATGCTCCAGCCACATTCCAGAGGGCCATTCTGAGCATATTTTCTGATCTGATTAATGAAGGACTTGAAGTTTACATGGACAATTTCACCCCTTATGGCACTTATTTTGATCAACCTCTAAGCAATCTAGAGAAGGTACTGGAACGATGCATTGCTACTAGGTTGTGTTTGAGTCATGAAAAATGTCATATGATGATGACCAAAGGTGTGGTACTGGGACACTATGTTTCTGCAGAGGAAATCAAGGTAAACCCAACAAAAATAGAGGTAATGCTTAATATGCCTACACCCCATACACAAATTGAGGTACGTAGCTTCCTTGGCACTGCAAGATACTGTCGCAGATTCATAAAAACAATTTCAAGAATAATTGTACCTTTACATGCTTTAACTAGCAATGCGTAATTTCAGTGGTCTGACAAGTGTGATGTTGCGTTTGTAGGACTTAAAACGCTGGTCTCAACGACACTGGTGCTGAGAGGACCAAACTGGAAATTGCCATTTCATATTTCTACAGATGCATCGGATATCTCCATAGGCATTGTCCTTGGACAGGAAGAAGACAAGAAACCTTATGTTATTTATTTTATTAGCAAAAATCTCACTCCTGTTGAATTAAATTATACAGTAACAAAAAAAAAAAAATAGTCGTTATACATGCTATTAATACATTCCGCCACTATATAACAGGCTATCCATTTATTATGTATAGTAATCATTCTTCTATTAAATATCTAGCTAACAAACCAATCACTAATGGATGGGCTACTCAATGGTTATTACTATTGTAGGAATTCAACATCACCATCAAGGACAGGCTTAGAAGAGAGAATCTTGTCGTAGATTTGTTGTCCTACATACCCAAAACAAATGATTCTATGACATTTGAAGACCAATTTCCAGATGAACACCTGTTCATGGTCACTATTAAAACACCATGGTATGATTATGTGGCTAACATCTGTCACCGAGGGAAAGGAAAATAAACGTCAAGCACAATGGATGATTCACTTGTATTGGTGGATATCTGTTCCACACAGGGGTTGATCTCTAGATCCAAAGATGTGTAAGGGATGATGAAATTTATGATGTTCTGAAGGTGGGTCATGATGAGCCCTATGGCAGACATTTTGCAGAATGCAAAACTGGGCATAAGATTTTACATATGGGATACTATTGGCCCTCAATATATAAGGATGCAAATAAGTATGTCCAGGCCTGCGATAGTTGTCAAAGGATGGGTCGACCCGACCAAGCTGATGAAATTCCCCTGCAAGAACAAATAGTCGCAGAACCTTTTTAAAAATGGGCATTGTATTTTATTGGCCCCTTCAATCCAAAATCAAATTAGAAGGCCTATATTTTAGTTGAAACAAACTATATGACCAAATGGGTAGAGGTAGTAGCCTTGGAAAACACAACGGAGGGAGCAATCATTAAATTTATTTTCATATTATTTGTATGCTATGGATTACCCAAGGAAGTTATCACTGATGGAGGGTCACAATTTACAGCCCATAGAATCACAAACTCCCTGCACAATTATCATATTAAAGACAAAGTTACTTCCCCTTATCACCCATAAGCAAACGGATAAGTACAAAGTACCAATAAAGTCTTGGAGGCAATTTTGACAAAAATAGTCTCAACAAACCATCATAATTGGGATGTCGAGGTTCCAAATTCCTTATGGGCCTATCTCATGACATGCAATAAAACTACTGGCTATTCTCCTTATCATCTAGTCTATGGAAAAGAACCCATATTCCCAATTGAATTTGAGATCAAGACTCTAAGGATGGCCCAGGAGATTGGAATGGATCTTATAGAGGCACATAAACAATGCTTACAACAACTCAACGAGTTAGACAAATTATGTTTGTTCGCCCTACAATGCACAACTTTTATCCAGTAGCAGAGAGATAACCAGCACGATAAACATATCAAGAAGAAATCCTTCCAAAAAGGTGATTGGGTGCTTCTCTATGATTCCAGATTTTAGTATTTTCCTGGAAAATTACAGACAAGGTGGTTCAGACCATATGAAATCCATGAAGTTCATGATAATAACACTACTACCTTAGCCACCATCGACGGATCGGGTTCTCCTTTTCTGGTAAATGGACATCGATTACGACTCTACCATCAGCCACTTTCAAAAGAATCATTTTTCCAAGAAGTAAGTAAGGACCCTACTGTTCAGATTTTAGCTAGCAGGGAAGGTAACCCAACAACCTCAACTTCATCAAATGATGATTTTTATCAGCACTGTACATATTTTATATAGCTTTCTTCACATATTTGATTAAGTTTTTAGTCTTTTACCTTTTAGTAAAGTCACTTCAGAAAATAAGAACTGGAAAAGATGACTGTAAACAAATATAATTAGTTCTTTTTTCTGTTCCTATAAAAACCCAGTAAATATCAACCTCTAAGCAATCTAGGGAAGGTACTGGAACGATGCATTGCTACTAGGTTGTGTTTGAGTCATGAAAAATGTCATATGATGATGACCAAAGGTTTGGTATTGGGACACTATGTTTCTGCAGAGGGAATCAAGGTAGACCCAACAAAAATAGAGGTAATGCTTAATATCCCTACACCCCATACACAAACTGAGGTACGTAGCTTCCTTGGCACTGCAAGATACTGTCGTAGATTCATAAAAACAATTTCAAGAATAATTGTACCTTTACATGATTTAACTAACAATGCGTAATTTAAGTGGTCTGACAAGTGTGATGTTGCGTTTGTAGGACTTAAAACGCTGGTCTCAATGACACCGGTGCTGAGAGGACCAAACTGGAAATTTCCATTTCATATTTCTACAGATGCATCGGATATCTCCATAGGCATTGTCCTTGGATAGGAAGAAGACAAGAAACCTTATGTTATTTATTTTATTAGCAAAAATCTCACTCCTGCTGAATTAAATTATACAGTAACAAAAAAAAAAAATAGTCGTTATACATGCTATTAATAAATTCTGCCACTATATAACAGGCTATCCATTTATTTTGTATAGTAATCATTCTGCTATTAAATATCTAGCTAACAAACCAATCACTAATGGATGGGCTACTCAATGGTTATTACTATTGCAGGAATTCAACATCACCATCAAGGTCAGGCTTAGAAGAGAGAATCTCGTCGTAGATTTGTTGTCCTGCATACCCAAAACAAATGATTCTATGACAGTTGAAGACCAATTTCCAGACGAACACTTGTTCATGGTCACTATTAAAACACCATGGTATGCTTATGTGGCTAACATCTGTCACTGAGGGAAAGGAAACTAAACGTCAAGCACAATGGATGATTCACTTGTATTGGTGGATATCTGTTCCACACAGGGGCCGATCTCTAGATCCAAAGATGTGTAAGGGATGATGAAATTTATGATGTTCTGAAGGTGGGTCATGATGAGCCCTATGGCAAACATTTTGCATAATGCAAAACTGGGCATAAGATTTTACATATGGGATACTATTGGCCCTCAATATTTAAGGATGCAAATAAGTATGTCCAGGCCTGCGATAGTTGTCAAAGGATGGGTCGACCCGACCAAGATGATGAAATTCCCCTGCAAGAACAAATAGTCGCAGAACCTTTTTAAAAATGGGCATTGTATTTTGTTGGCCCCTTCAATCCAAAATCAAATTAGAAGGCCTATATTTTAGTTGAAACAAACTATATGACCAAATGGGTAGAGGTAGTAGCCTTGGAAAACGCAACGGAGGGAGCAATCATTAAATTTATTTTCGTATTATTTGTATTCTATGGATTACCCAAGGAAGTTATCACTGATGGAGGGTCACAATTTACAGCCCATAGAATCACAAAATCCCTGCACAATTATCATATTAAAGACAAAGTTACTTCCCCTTATCACCCATAAGCAAACGGATAAGTACAAAGTACCAATAAAGTCTTGGAGGCAATTTTGACAAAAATAGTCTCAACAAACCATCATAATTGGGATGTCGAGGTTCCAAATTCCTTATGGGCCTATCTCATGACATGGAATAACACTACTGGCTATTCTCCTTATCATCTAGTCTATGGAAAAGAACCCATATTCCCAATTGAATTTGAGATCAAGACTCTAAGGATGGCCCAGGAGATTGGAATGGATCTTATAGAGGCACATAAACAACGCTTACAACATCTCAACGAGTTAGACAAATTATGTTTGTTCGCCCTACAATGCACAACTGTTATCCAGTAGCAGAGAGATAACCAACACGATAAACATATCAAGAATAAATCCTTCCAAAAAGGTGATTGGGTGCTTCTCTATGATTCCAGATTTTAGTATTTTCCTGGAAAATTACAGACAAGGTGGTTCAGACCATATGAAATCCATGAATTTCATGATAATAACACTGCTACCTTAGCCACCATCGACGGATCGGGTTCTCCTTTTCTGGTAAATGGACATCGATTACGACTCTACCATCATCCACTTTCAAAAGAATCATTTTTCCAAGAAGTAAGTAAGGACCCTACTGTTCAGATTTTAGCTGGTAGGGAAGGTAACCCAACAACCTCAACTTCATCAAATGATGATTTTTATCAGCACTGTACATATTTTATATAGCTTTCTTCACAGATTTGATTAAGTTTTTAGTCTTTTACTTTTTAGTAAAGTCACTTGAGAAAATAAGAACTGGAAAATATGACTGTAAACAAATATAATTAGTTCTTTTTTCTGTTCCTATAAAAACCCAGTAAATATCAACCTCTAAGCAATCTAGAGAAGGTACTGGAATGATGCATTGCTACTAGGTTGTGTTTGAGTCATGAAAAATGTCATATGATGATGACCAAAGGTGTGGTACTGGGACACTATGTTTCTGCAGAGGGAATCAAGGTAGACCCAACAAAAATAGAGGTAATGCTTAATATGCCTACACCCCATACACAAACTGAGGTACGTAGCTTCCTTGGCACTGCAAGATACTGTCGCAGATTCATAAAAACAATTTCAAGAATAATTGTACCTTTACATGCTTTAACTAGCAATGCGTAATTTCAGTGGTCTGACAAGTGTGATGTTGCGTTTGTAGGACTTAAAACGTTGGTCTCAATGACACCGGTGCTGAGAGGACCAAACTGGAAATTGCCATTTCATATTTCTACAGATGCATCGGATATCTCCATAGGAATTGTCCTTGGATAGGAAGAAGACAAGAAACCTTATGTTATTTATTTTATTAGCAAAAATCTCACTCCTGTTGAATTAAATTATACAGTAACAAAAAAAAAAAAATAGTCGTTATACATGCTATTAATAAATTCCGCCACTATATAACAGGCTATCCATTTATTATGTATAGTAATCATTCTACTATTAAATATCTAGCTAACAACCCAATCACTAATGGATGGGCTACTCAATGGTTATTACTATTGCAGGAATTCAACATCACCATCAAGGTCAGGCTTAGAAGAGAGAATCTCGTCGTAGATTTGTTGTCCTGCATACCCAAAACAAATGATTCTATGACAGTTGAAGACCAATTTCCAGACGAACACCTGTTCATGGTCACTATTAAAACACCATGGTATGCTTATGTGGCTAACATCTGTCACCGAGGGAAAGGAAACTAAACGTCAAGCACAATGGATGATTCACTTGTATTGGTGGATATCTGTTCCACAAAGGGGCCGATCTCTAGATCCAAATATGTGTAAGGGATGATGAAATTTATGATGTTCTGAAGGTGGGTCATGATGAGCCCTATGGCAGACATTTTGCAGAATGCAAAACTGGGCATAATATTTTACATATGGGATACTATTGGCCCTCAATATTTAAGGATGCAAATAAGTATGTCCAGGCCTGCGATAGTTGTCAAAGGATGGGTCGACCCGACCAAGCTGATGAAATTCCCCTGCAAGAAAAAATAGTCGCAGAACCTTTTTAAAAATGGGCATTGTATTTTGTTGGCCCCTTCAATCCAAAATCAAATTAGAAGGCCTATATTTTAGTTGAAACAAACTATATGACCAAATGGGTAGAGGTAGTAGCCTAGGAAAACGCAATGGAGGGAGCAATCATTAAATTTATTTTCGTATTATTTGTATGCTATGGATTACCCAAGGAAGTTATCACTGATGGAGGGTCACAATTTACAGCCCATAGAATCACAAACTCCATGCACAATTATCATATTAAAGACAAAGTTACTTCCCCTTATCACCCATAAGCAAACGGATAAGTACAAATTACCAATAAAGTCTTGGAGGCAATTTTGACAAAAATAGTCTCAACAAACCATCATAATTGGGATGTAGAGGTTCCAAATTCCTTATGGGCCTATCTCATGACATGGAATAACACTACTAGCTATTCTCCTTATCATCTATTCTATGGAAAAGAACCCATATTCCGAATTGAATTTGAGATCAAGACTCTAAGGATGGCCCAGGAGATTGGAATGGATCTTATAGAGGCACATAAACAACGCTTACAACAGATCAACGAGTTAGACAAATTATGTTTGTTCTCCCTACAATGCACAACTGTTATCCAGTAGCGGAGAGATAGCCAGCACGATAAACATATCAAGAAGAAATCCTTCCAAAAAGGTGATTGGGTGCTTCTCTATGATTCCAGATTTTAGTATTTTCCTGGAAAATTACAGACAAGGTGGTTTAGACCGTATGAAATCCATGAAGTTCATGATAATGACACTGCTACCTTAGCCACCATCGACGGATCGGGTTCTCCTTTTCTGGTAAATGGACATCGATTACGACTCTTCCATCAGCCACTTTCAAAAGAATCATTTTTTCAAGAAGTAAGTAAGGACCCTACTGTTCAGATTTTAGCTGGAAGGGAAGGTAACCCAACAACCTCAACTTCATCAAATGATGATTTTTATCAGCACTGTACATATTTTATATAGCTTTCTTCACAGATTTGATTAAGTTTTTAGTCTTTTACTTTTTAGTAAAGTCACTTGAGAAAATAAGAACTGGAAAAGATGACTGTAAACAAATATAATTAGTACTTTTTTCTGTTCCTATAAAAACCCAGTAAATATCAACCTCTAAGAAATCTAGAGAAGGTATTGGAACGATGCATTGCTACTAGGTTGTGTTTGAGTCATGAAAAATGTCATATGATGATGACCAAAGGTGTGGTACTGGGACATTATGTTTCTGCAGAGGGAATCAAGGTAGACCCAACAAAAATAGAGGTAATGCTTAATATGCCTACACCCCATACACAAACTGAGGTACGTAGATTCCTTGGCACTGCAAGATACTGTCGCAGATTCATAAAAAAAAATTCAAGAATAATTGTACCTTTACATGCTTTAACTAGCAATGCGTAATTTCAGTGGTCTGACAAGTGTGATGTTGCGTTTGTAGGACTTAAAACGCTGGTCTCAATGACACCGGTGCTGAGAGGACCAAACTGGAAATTGCCATTTCATATTTCTACAGATGCATCGGATATCTCCATAGGCATTGTCCTTGGACAGGAAGAAGACAAGAAACCTTATGTTATTTATTTTATTAGCAAAAATCTCACTCCTGCTGAATTAAATTATACAGTAACAAAAAAAAAAAATAGTCGTTATACATGCTATTAATCAATTCCGCCACTATATAACAGGCTATCCATTTATTATGTATAGTAATCATTCTACTATTAAATATATAGCTAACAAACCAATCACTAATGGATGGGCTACTCAATGGTTATTACTATTGCAGGAATTCAACATCACCATCAAGGACAGGCTTAGAAGAGAGAATCTCGTCGTATATTTGTTGTCCTGCATACCCAAAACAAATGATTCTATGACAGTTGAAGACCAATTTCCAGACGAACACCTGTTCATGGTCACTATTAAAACACCATGGTATGCTTATGTGGCTAACATCTGTCACTGAGGGAAAGGAAACTAAACATCAAGAACAATGGATGATTCACTTGTATTGGTGGATATATGTTCCACAAAGGGGCCGATCTCTAGATCCAAAGATGTGTAAGGGATGATGAAATTTACGATGTTCTGAAGGTGGGTCATGATGAGCCCTATGGCAGACATTTTGCAGAATGCAAAACTGGGCATAATATTTTACATATGGGATACTATTGGCCCTCAATATTTAAGGATGCAAATAAATATGTCCAGGCATGCGATAGTTGTCAAAGGATGGGTCGACCCGACCAAGCTGATGAAATTCCCCTGCAAGAACAAATAGTCGCAGAACCTTTTTAAAAATGGTCATTGTATTTTGTTGGCCCCTTCAATCCAAAATCAAATTAGAAGGCCTATATTTTAGTTGAAACAAACTATATGACCAAATGGGTAGATGTAGTAGCCTTGGAAAACGCAATGGAGGGAGCAATCATTAAATTTATTTTCGTATTATTTGTATGCTATGGATTACCCAAGGAAGTTATCACTGATGGAGGGTCACAATTTACAGCCCATAGAATCACAAACTCCTTGCACAATTATCATATTAAAGACAAAGTTACTTCCCCTTATCACCCATAAGCAAATGGATAAGTACAAAGTACCAATAAAGTCTTGGAGGCAATTTTGACAAAAATAGTCTCAACAAACCATCATAATTGGGATGTCGAGGTTCCAAATTCCTTATGGGCCTATCTCATGACATGGAATAACACTACTGGCTATTCTCCTTATCATCTATTCTATGGAAAAGAACCCATATTCCCAATTGAATTTGAGATAAAGACTCTAAGGATGGCCCAGGAGATTGGAATGGATCTTATAGAGGCACATAAACAACACTTACAACAGCTCAACGAGTTAGAAAAATTATGTTTGTTCTCCCTACAATGCACAACTGTTATCCAGTAGCAGAGAGATAGCCAACATGATAAACATATCAAGAAGAAATCCTTCCAAAAGGTGATTGGGTGCTTCTCTATGATTCCAGATTTTAGTATTTTCCTGGAAAATTACAGACAGGGTGGTTCAGACCGTATGAAATCCATGAAGTTCATGATAATGACACTTCTACCTTAGCCACCATCGACGGATCGGGTTATCCTTTTCTGGTAAATAGACATCGATTACGACTCTACCATTAGCCACTTTCAAAAGAATCATTTTTCCAAGAAGTAAGTAAGGACCCTACTGTTCAGATTTTAACTAGCAGGGAAGGTAACCCAACAACCTCAGCTTCATCAAATGATGATTTTTATCAGCACTGTACATATTTTATATAGCTTTCTTCACAGATTTGATGAAGTTTTTAGTCTTTTACTTTTTAGTAAAGTCACTTGAGAAAATAAGAACTGGAAAAGATGACTGTAAACAAATATAATTAGTACTTTTTATTGTTCCTATAAAAACCCAGTAAATATAAACTATATTTTCATAGAGAATGAACATGTCATGGAGAATGAACTGTAATGAATGAATGACACTAGAAAACCATCCTTCGATTATTGAGTAAGCCTACCCATAAAAATTGAATGAATTTAGTTGATGACTAATCAATCTAGATTCACTAAAACAAAAATGACTGCGGGAGGTTTACAATCACTTAAATTAGATGGTTAAAAATTTGAACATCATCATTGTCGGTCAGTTGGAATGGAACAACTGTCGTTCCCTTCATTCAATTGTTGTTCCCTTTGTGCATGATTATCATTTATTTCGAAAATAACAACTGTCGTTCCCTTCGTACGATTGTTGTTCCCTTCACAGGTAGTGTCGTTCATCTGAAAGTAACGAATGTCGTTCAATTTGTTACAACAGTTGTTTCCTTTGTCGTAATTTTTGTTCCCTTTGTGAATAGAGTTGTTCATTCGAAAGGAACAATTGTTGTTCCTTCTATGTTTTTCCTTATTGTTTTTCCTTTTTCTCAAAAGTCACGATTCTTTTCTCATGAACAAGCATACCATTATTACGTCAGTCACTCCTCTGGGTATGACCCTCACTAATTCATTTTCTTCAACACTACTTCTAATAATCATAAGTAACAATTTGTCATTTTTGTGTGGACTATCTAGCATACCTTATCAAATTGTTTTTGGATTAATTTTTTTGAATTATCTTGAAAATTGTTCATATCCATTAACCACCATAATTCGTTTCTTTCCCCTATATATATACATATACTTGAATGATAATATGCCTTCATATCATAATAAGGAGTCTAAAGAACATTTTTTCACTTGGAATTCTCACACTTCTTACTCCATCCCTCACTCTTAAGGAGTATATGAGCCTCCCTTGATAGAACCTAAAAAAATGGAAACAAAAAAATTAAATATAAGTAAAGTAATAAAATTCTCCCACATAGGATAGGGGGTCTCATCATGAGCCAACCTACCACGATCATAGGATAATAACATAAGTGACATTCCCACTCTGGCTACCACACCAGGGAAATGGCCTTTGGCATTTTTTTCGTCAAAGGACAAGAGGTCTCATCATGAGCCGACTTGTTCACTTAAGTTACGATCTAGTGAGTGGCATTATCGTTATCTGGCTACCAAACTAGGATAGTGGTATTTTTGGGAAAATATGATTCAAACTATTTATTAAGGATACAGGATCATCTATGGGTTAAAAGGAAACCCTGTCGAGGCTATGGACGCCTGCTAGCAACAGTGGCTTTGCCTGTGATATCGAAGTTTATCTTTAATACACCAAGTTTTTTTGTGTGTTCCTAGATTTCCTTTTCTAAAAACGAGGCTATCATTTCGGTTATATCCAATAATAAGGGGGATTTACAATGTTATGATATGTGAAACATTTTTAAAATACGTGAACAAATTTAAAAATTATTCGGAATCTTTTTCCTTAAACTTTTTTTAACATAGGTATGTCAATTTTAATTTCCCACGCAAAGTGATGATTGCATGGATGACTTTAGGGGCTAAATTTCATTCATGGGCTAATTTTCCATGGTTTTTCCAAAAACAAGATTCGCTATTTTAAAAATGATTCGCCCAAATTCTATAGGATAAAATTATTTTACCTTAAAAATATTAAATGTTTATAAAAACTATATAAAATCCTTATAAATTTTAATATTTTTACAAAAATATCGCCAAACATTTATAGTTGGCATATGAAGGATTAGTAAGATTCGCTAAGGTTTCTACATTTTAAAACAAATTTCCATCCTTAAAATCATCCCTAGATGATTGTTCATAATTACTGTTAAAGTGCTTTTGAAGGATATTAATTATTGTTTTCCTGGTGGCAGCGATGGTGTAGTAATCACTCCTCACTTGAACTACTTGACATTATTACACTCATACATTTTTACGATAGAGGTGGACCTTTCCTGTAATATGCCAAATATAAAAAGTATGTAGAACATAAATAAAATGCTAGAAATGGAAGAATAACAGTAATATAACCAGCATAATGTCCACAAATAAACATAAATGATATAAGAACAACAACAAAAATAGCACTTTGATTCAGAAAGCAATGTTCACGGGCCTCTTCAAGGGGGAAACCTCCAGTTGAGCAATGCTCTATTACAATAATCTCCAAGCTAGGGTTTTCATACCCTCAACCCTTATTTATACTAAATATGTCTATCAAGAGAAGCATCTAGAGGAAGATCCTTATAGAAGCGGAAGCTTCTATTAGGTCTTCTTACATCCTCCTTGTTCTATTTTATTGAAAGTCATTATTAATATTGACCTTTATTACATCCGAATATATTGCTCTACCTATGTGCGGATTAGGACCCTAACATGTCCGCCCCCTTAAAAAAATCCTTGTCCTCAAGGCTTGAGATGTGGAAACTACTGCAAAATGGTAGCTAGTTCCCAAGTGGCATCTGTTGGAGTTGTATCTTTCCACTGGACTAGCACTTCCTTGATGGTTTTCTAACACAAGCGATGCTCAGGTTGGTCCAAAACTGCGTCTGGTTGTAGCCAAATGGATCCTTCTTCAGCTAACTCGAGAAGGTTGGTTTGAATTTGGTACCTAGTTCAAATCACCTTATTTAAGCATGAAACATGAAAAACAGGATGTAGCTTCGAATGACTGGGTAGAGATAACTGATAGGCGACTTGTCCCACACACTTGAGAACTGTATAATGACCATAAAACTTGGGTCCTAGCTTCTGACAATGCTCGGACTTGAGGGAAGTTTTCTTGTATGGTTGCAGTCGCAGAAACACCTGATATCCTTCTGCAAATTGAAGTTCAGAGTGACCTTGATCTGCTTGTTGTTTCATGCGATTCTATGCCATGACCAAGTTCTCTTTGACGGTACGGAGAATATCCTCTCAAATTGTAAGTGTTTGGTCAACCGCCTGGACCTTCGAGGTGCCCGGTAAGTATGAGAGAACTGAAGGTGGCTTATGTCCATATGCTGCTTCAAAAGGGGTCATGTGTGTAGTTGTATGGTAGGAAGTGTTGTACCACCATTCAGATAGGGGTAACCATTGAGCCCACTGATTTTTCTTTTCAGAGGAAAAACACCTCAGATATGTTTCCAAACACTTGTTGACAACTTCCATTTGACCATCAGTCTGGGGATGATAAGCTGTGCTAAGATGCAAATGGGTGCCCTGTAGCTTGAACAATTCTTGCCAAAAATTGCTTGTGAAAGTTGGGTCAAGATCAGAAACAATAAAGTGCGACATTCCATGAAGCTTAAATACCTGGTCCATGAAAATTTGAGCCACCGTGGATGCAGTAAATGGTTGTTGAAGAGTGCATAAATGAGCATACTTGGAAAGGCGATCCACAACCACCATTATGACTGATTTATTTCCCGATTTGGGTAAGCCGGTAATAAAGTCCATAGAGATATCCTTCCAAATAACAGGTGGACTCAGGAGTGGTTGTAGTGTGCTCGAAGATTTGACTGTTTCTCCCTTGTTGCATTGATACACATCACATTTAGTGGAAAAATTATGGATGTCCTATTTCATACCATCCCAGAAAAAGGAACGTTTGAACCTGTCATAGGTTTTGGTGAACCCAGAGTGCCCCGCTGTGGGTGTAGCATTAAGCTCAAAAAGTATCGTGGATTTAAGCTTTGATTATTTACTTAAATACAAACAGCCTTTGTATCGAATCTCATCCTAGAGCTAAGAGTACCCTAGGGGAGCTGGAGCATTGGTCTGCAATTGCTGGATTAGATGTGAACTTTTGGGATCTTGTAGCCATTCCTAGCAAACAACTTGGAGCCAATCTGGTACAATGAAGGAAAGAGAAAAAAGGGATCCTTCATCTTCATATTTTCGAGACAGTGCATCCACCACCACATTGTCTTTCCCTTTCTTGTAAATGATCTCATAATCATATCCAAAGAGTTTAGTCACCCATTTTTGTTTCTCCGGGGAGGAAATGAATTGTTCCAGAAAGTACTTGAGGCTTTGATGGTCTGTCTTAATTTGGAAACATTTCCCCAAGAGATAAGGGTGCCACAGATCAACAACATGCAGAATATCCAACATTTCCTTTTCATAGATGGGTTTGACCAGATTCCTTTCAGATAGTTTCTTGCTGGTGAAGGCCAAAGGTCGACCCTCTTGCATAAGGACAACACCGATTCCTTTCTTTGAGGCATCACATTCCAACACAAAGGTCTTTGTGAAATCAGGAAGGGCCAGAACCGGAGTGGTGCACATGGCCATCTTCAAGGTTTGGAAAGCATGAGCAGCGGCTGGGGTCCAAGTGAAAGAGTTCTTTTTGAGGCGAGAAGTGAGAGGTGTTGCAATCTTTCCATAATTCTTAACAAACTTGCGATAATACCCTGTTAATCCCATAAATCCACGCAATCTTTTGAGAGTCTTTGGGTGTGTCCAGTCTTGCATAGCTTCAATCTTTTTTGGATCCACCTTGACGCCATCCTTGCCAACTAGATGACCCAAGTATTCTACTTCTGAGGCACCAAAAGCACATTTAGATTGTTTCAGGAAAAGTTAGTGCTGAGAGAGTAGATGGAGAACTCGATTCACATGAGTAAGATGGTTTGTCTAGGTTTTTCTATAGATGAGGATATCATCAAAGAAAACTAAGACAAAATGAAGGAGAAAGGGATGGAAGACATGATTCATGAGGCTTTGGAAGGTGGAGGGGGCATTACACAAGCCAAAGGGC
>SNQJ01S0047961.1:0-13280 GCA_010110895.2 Picea sitchensis
ATATATATATATATATATATATATATATATATACTTTATATCATAAATATATTATTACAATAATAATATTATAATTAATAATATTTCTTAATAATTAATAATCTCATTATTAATTATCAATCTAGTAGAATGTCTTTCTGATGCTGCCCAAACATCAACAATAAGTTGTCCTTTCAACCTGATCTGTCAATGTTATGCTGCCCCTATGTGGTAGTTCTAAATTATTCTATAAAACTATATCTCCTACTAACTCCGCCTAAGCATTGCATGTTAAATCCTCTATGGTAGGTAGGACTTGCTCCTCAATTTCCTAATCTAATAGGGAAGGCTCATAGAGTTTTAGATTATCCACATTCACTACTGAGTAGATGCACATGTATGGGGGTAGACTGAGTTTGTAGGTGTTATCACCCACCTTATCCAATACCTCAAAAGGACCATACCACAGAGCCTTGATATTCTTACCAAGACCCTATAATCTTTCCTTGTTCAACTATAACCAAGCTTTGTCTCCCATTTTGAATGATTTCTTTGTTATATGTTTATCATGTCAAGCTTTGTAGCTTTATTTTTATTTCTTCAATGTCTCATGTACTTGCAAATGGATCCACCTAATATTTTCAACAAACTTCCATGCTTTCAACGCTTCTCTTGTGATGTATTCATCACTCCTCCTTGCTATCCATAGACAACATCCAAGGGTGAAGGTGGAAAATACCCAAAGCAAGTTTCAAAAGGGGACTTCCGAGTAGATGTATGGAATACTCTATTATAAGAGTGTTGAATGTAGATCATATTTTCATCCCAGGTCTTTAGATGCTTCTGATTGTGACCCCTCAAAAGTTGAACCAAAATTTTGTTAACTAATTATGTCTTCCCATCTATTTGTGGATGGAATGTTGTAGATCTCTTCAACTTAGTGTCTATTGTTTCCCAAAGCATAGTCCAAAAGGCATTGAGAAATTTGGTATCCATGTCTGAGATGATGCTCCTTGGTATCCTGAAATGAAAATAGAACTGTTAAAATAACATGTTTATTGCTTCTTTCCTTTAATGGTCTTCTTACAAGGCATAAGAATACACATCTTGTTGACCTTGTCAACTACCACAAAAATATAGTCATGTCCCTTCCTGGTTGTTGGAAAACCACCCACAAAATCCATGGAAATGATTTCCTAAAGTCGAGTGGGTACAAGTAAGGGATTGTATAAACCTTTCTTTCTATTATTGAGCTTGTTAGTATAACTAAGCATGCGTCCTCTAATATACTGAGCTACATATTATTTCATTATGGGCCAATACACATACCTTTGTAAGTTGACAATTGTCTTCCCAACACCGAAATATCCTGCCACCTTGGAGGTGTGAGCCTCTATGATAAGTTGTAATATTTCACCTTTAGGGACACAAAGCTTTTATAGCTTGTAGATCAACCCATTCTAGAGATGTCATGGAAATTATATGCATTCAATAAGCATGAGTAGGCACCATCATTCTCCAAGGCAATCCACTAGAAAAACTCATGCAAGTTCAGGGCCATGGAGCATCCCAAGTGTGTCTCCTGTTTGGAGGAAAAGAAGAAGGCCCGAGGAAAAAATCTAGCAAGGTGAACTCAAGAAAGTAAAGCCACCTACTTTCAATGGTGAGCACAAAAAAGGAGAAGAGGAAAAGGCCTGGCTGTTGGAAATGGAGAAATATTTTCAGCTGCATGATTGCCCATCCCAGGTAGAAGCTATAATTTCCACCTACCACTTGCAAGGAAAGGAAACCATGTGGTTGGATCAACTTAAGAAATCCAAGAACCTCGATGAGAAAATGATCTCTTGGAGGAAATTCAAAGGATATTTCCAAGATAAATATTTGTCTGAGCATTACTATGAGAGAAAGATGAAATATTTCTTTGAACTCAAGTTGGGAACCATGACAATGGATGAATATGAGAAGTGATTATTTGAATTGTTGAAGTATGTTGACTTCATCAAGGATGAGAAGGTTAAAACAAAAGGTTTCTAAGTGGGTTACCCTCCTTCTATAGTGACAAGATTCATTATGATAACCCCAAGACCTTGGAAGAGATCATATGGAAAGCAAGGAACCTTTATGAGCAAAGCAAAGGAAGGCTAGTTTTCCAAAAGGCTTGGAATGAAAAGATGAAAGGGAAAAAGGATCAAAGGAAGAAAATTTTTAAGCCACCATTTTTCAGAAATAACTCCCAAGCGAACCAACAAGGCCAGAAAACCCAAAATGATCAAAAGAATGCAGATTGTTTTGGGAAAAGGCCAAGGAAACAACCTTTTCAATGTTGGGGATGTGAGGGAAATCAATTATATAGGGATTTCCCTCATAAAGGAGAAAGAACGAGGATTTTCCACAACATTCAGGAGGTTGAAACAATGTAATACATGGGAGGAAGCATGCCAAGGATTTATGCAGCCTTGGACAACAAGCAGGTAGAGTATCAATCCCCCATGATCGAAGTGGAAGGTAAGATTGATAACCATCTGATAGCAATTTTAATTGATTCTGTAGCTATCCATAGTCACATAAATGCTAACATTGTTGAAATATTTCACTTGCAAAGAAGTAAGAATAAGATATCTTGGTTATTTTAATTAGCCAAGGGGGCTAATAGGAAAACCAATAAGTTGGTTAAAGATTGTCCGATAGACATGAATGGACTTAGCACAAGGGTAGATGTAAACACCATACCGTAGGGTTCATATGACTGTCTAATTGGAATGTATTTTTTGGAGAAACATAATGTTGTCCTAGACTTATACAATAAGACAATCACATGTCTTGACGAGGAAGGGAAGCAAGGCAAGATTCAATGAATTCCAAGAGATTTAGATGTTAGAGAGATTTCAGTTATGCAATTGAAGAAGAGCTTTAGGAAGGGATGTAATATGTTTTCATCCCATATGGAGGAGGAAGCCAAAGATAAATTGGAAAGCATTGAAGACCATTCGGTCTTGAATGATTTTGAGGATGTTTTTAGAGAAATTCCAAGATTTCCACCAAAGAGAGACATTGATTTCTCTATTGATTTGGTGCTAGGAGTTGCCCCAGTGTCTAAGACAGCTTATATAATGGGCACACCAAAACTAAAAGATTTGCAAATTTAACTTGAAGAACTTTTGAATAAGGGATATATACTCCCAAGTGTGTCACCTTGGGGATCCCCGATTATTTTTGTGAAGAAGAAGGATGGAACTTTAAGGTTGTGTATTGATTTCATGCAACTTAATAAGGTTACCATAAATAATAAGTATCCTTTTCCTAGAATTTATGATTTGGTTGATCAACTGAAAGGTGCAAGCATATTTTCAAAGATCAACTTGAGATTAGGATATCATCAAGTAAGGATAAAGGAAGAAGACATTATAAAGAAAACATTCAGAACAAGATATGGGCATTATGAATTGATGGTAGTGGAATTTGGGCTATCAAATGCACCAACAATTTTTATGTGTTTGATGAATGGAGTGTTCAGGGAATACCTAGGCATGTTTGTGATTGTGTTCTTAGATGATATCCTCGTCTACTCTAAATTAAAAGAGGAACATGAAAAACATTTAAGATGGTGTTGCAATTTTTAAGAGAGCATAAATTGTATGCTAAGCTAAGTAAGTGCATCTTTTACCAAAACAAGTTTCACTACTTGGGGTATATAATATCAACAATAGGAATACAAGTTGACCCTGAGAATATAGAGGCCATTAGAGGAAAACCAACGTCAAAGAATGTGACATAGATCTGATCATTCATGGTTCTTTCTGGTTATTACCGAAGATTCATAAAAGGGTTCTCAAAGATTGCAAGTCCAGTCAGTTATTTGCAAATGAAGGGTGTGAAATTTGAATGGACATCCAAGTGTGAAGATAGTTTTCAATATTTGAAGGGAATATTGACATGTGCACCAATATTGAATATTTTCGATCCAAATGAATATTTTGTTGTGTGCATCGATGCATGCAAGGAAGGACTCGGTGGGTTTCTTATTCAAAAGGATCATGTGGTATGATATAAGTCCAAAACATTAAATGGACATGAGAGGAATTATGCTACACATGACTTGGAGTTAGTAGCAATTGTACATGCATTGAAAATGTGGATACATTACCTTATGGGTAAGAAATTCGAGCTAAGGACAGACCACTGTGGTCTGAAGATTGTTTTTGGACAGCCAACACTAAATTCCAGACAAACTAGATGGCTGGAATTTCTGAGTGAATATGACTTCGAAATTAAGCACATAAAAGGAAAGGGAAATCAAGTGGTCGATGCACTCAGTAGGAGAGCTCATGAAGTGGATATTGCATCCATCAACATGTTTACTATTTTTAAATGAAACGTACCAATTGTTTTGAGTGTGTTTATGCAATTCTAGTTTGAAGGGGACAATGATTGGCATAACAAAACAATGTGCAATAATTACAAGATAAGGGAACATGAATAGTAATGTCATTCATTCTTTATCCATATCTATGTATTTAATTATTTATCTATTTCTATCTGACATGATTAAAATAAATCAAAGTGTAATGAAATTACATATATAAAGAATTATGAAGAGCTTTCTATGCCCGAGAGTTATGGCTTACTTATTTTCTCTAGTTGGCTTTATGATACCTTAATGATTTGCTATATAAAGAATTATGAAGAGATTTCTATGCCCTGGAGTTAAGGCTTACTTATTTTCTCTAGCTGGCTTTATGATACCTTAATGATTTTCTTCCAATAACCAGTAATAAGAGAGATAAGCGAGTCTCCAAGACACAACTCTTGCTTGGAAAGTCTTTACCAAGAATCTTGCTCCACTTTTTCTTGCCATGTTATTCCTCATTCCTTTATGTACATCATTCAATGGCGGTAGAATTCACATTTCAGTAGCATAGTGTAGCAGCTCCCTGCACGAAAACCGACTCATTGATGCACAAATGGTGGGCAGCGGGGGAAACAAAGATTGTCCCATTACTTGGTCACATGCCTTGCTATGGACCATTAGTGGTCCCTTCCTCTTGCACAATCCCGACTCATCGGACTATGTAGAAAACCATACATAGAAGAAAAGAAAAATGCTAAGGAAGGATATTCCCAAATCCTAATAAAGATTTTCAATCAATTTATCTTTTTCTTTACATATGTAATTATTCATGTATTTTTTTATGGGTCTTTGGATATCTGTAATTAATTCTAGGTCAATATGAAAAAAAGTGCAAGATACCCCAGAAACAATACCACTTGTATCATTGGATGACCTGTGAAATCATCTCCTCCTAAGGCCATGTTTCTCTCCAAAATGACATTTGGGTCTCCTACAATTCCAATCAGAGATCTGAATTTTCTGAAACTTCCTTGGTTTGTGAAAAACTAATTTGAAGTAAATTAACCTTTTGAGAAAGATCTAGGATTAATGGAACTTGACCAAAATGAATAAATGATCATTTGAACATGTTCACCTATTCTTCTGCATTCATTCAACAATATTTGATCTGACCCAACATTATCAAGATTCAAAACCCCAAGACGTAGACATCAACAAGTTAAAAATTGAGCATCATACTAGAATTGGACCTCATACCTTTGATGCATCGACAAGTTAAAAAATGAGCATCTAGAATTGGACCGTAGACCTTTGATGCATAATTTTTTTGGTTTGTGACAACCTCCCATCAACAATGCACCAATATTGTACCTCTTTATTTTGTTAAATGGAACGATTTACCCTAATCTCTCAAGTAATTTTCCAATTTGTGATTAATCCCTCACATAGTCCTTCATCAAGAAGATCCATGGACCTTGGATCCTTGAGGAGGACATGGTGTTCCACAACCTGGTTCAAAAATATAGGCCATAGAATTGGTCTCAAATATGAAAGGGGTGTTGATATTTTGATGTAACTACAGAAGATATTCTTTTGTATTTGTATTGGTCAAACCTCAAGAATGTTATTGTAATCTTATTGTATAAATCGACTCAAAAGAAATTATTATTTTATTGTTATCCTTATTGTAAAAGTCAAAACAACCCCTCTTAGGGTTGCATCTTTTCGAGAGTCAATTATGTGTATAAATAGAGGTCGAGTTCCTGTCATTTGTACACACACACAACTCACCTTCTCTTGTGTATTTGCAACACAACAAGGAAGGTCTAGCGCAGAAGGTCTTGGTTTCTTGGTCTTGGTCTGTTTGTGGATAACTTTAACGTGAGATTGTATTGGTTGAAGGAATCTATACTGAAGAATTGGTTGCTGGGTTTTCTCCCCCATGAGGGTTTTCCATGATATATCTTGTGTTTTGTGATTGTTTATATTTTAGTGATTCTATTACATGCAATTGTTAAAGAAGATAATTGTATCTTCTAAAATTATAACATGGTATCATAGCAGGATTGAATAGAAGACAATTCACAGATCTAGAAGACAAAAGGAGCTATTTTTATTGATAGGAGTGGTTGTCGGACAAGACAAGACCACCAACAAGTGCGCCCTAGGGGAGTGCATCATTTCCCTGGATCAGATCTTCAGAATCGAGAATTTGTGATTTAGGGGCATGATGACTACCAAAACCAAGATTGATGAGAAGCTGGAGGGAGCTGACAACTTTAGAGCCTGGAGGTACAGAGTATCCCTCCTCCTAGAAGAACATGATCTAGAGAAGTTCACTAAAGAAGAGGTTTAAGAACCAGAGGGAGATGAGGATAAAGCAAAGCACAAGAAGGATATGGTCAAAGAAAATAGGATTATTGCAGACTCCATTAAGGACCATCTTATTCATCACATATCTTCATTATCAACTCCGAAAGAAATGATGGATGCCTTAACCCGACTATTTGAAGGAAACAAAATCAACCGAAGAATGACCTTGAGAACTCAGTTAAAGAACGTGAGGATGCAAAATTCAGAAACCATCCACTCTTACTTCTCAAGAGTGAACTAGATCAAGGAGTAGATAGAAGCCATTGGTGATACATTGAATGGAGAATAAATGGTGATGACCACCTTGAATGACCTCCCAAGGTCATGGGATGCATTTATTCAAGGGATATGCTCAAGAAGGAAGCTACCCAAGTTCAATAGGCTATGGGAAGATTGCAACCAAGAAGAGGTAAGGCTGGAAGCAAGAGAAGAGAAGATGGCATATGATGATCAAGCCCTAGCTGCCCACACTAGGAAAGAAAAGAGTAAGAAAGAACCCTCCTCACCCAAGAAGTTTCAAAAGGGCTGAAGAAATAACCAAAATATCATATGTTTATGTTGTCATAAAATATGACACATTGCTAGGAATTGTTCCCTCATTCAGAGACCAAGGGAAAAGAAAGGAGGTAAAAGGCATCATGTTCATACAACTAAAGATGATGATCCACCCAAGACGGTTGCAAAGGAAGATGAATCAAGTGATGAGGAGTATGTTATTATCTTAGCCCTTACAGGAACTGTCACTCATGGAAGTGACATATGGCTAGTGGATAGTGGTGCTTCCAAGCACATGACAGGTTATAAAGACTAATTATCTAACCTTACTCATAAGGATTCACCGCACATGGTGAAATTAGGAGATGCCTATCAATATCCGATCAAAGGAGTAGGAGAAGCCTCCTACAAGTTATATTTAGGGAATCCAATGAAGATGAAGGAAGTTCTCTATGTTTCGGGATTGAAGAAGAACCTTCTCTCGATTTTAGCATTGAATGAGAAGGTTTACAAAGTTTCATTTATTGATGGACAAGTTCTTATGTGGCCTAGAGGGAATACTTTTGATGATGTTGTGGTGATTGGATTTCAAGAGGGAGGACTCTACAAATTGAAAGGGCGATCAGATTCAACATTAATTCACAACACTATGAATCATGGTGAATTATGGCATAGGATATTTTCTCACCTACATTACAAGGCCCTACCAAGTGTGAAAGATGGTGAAGGGACTACCAGAGATCTAGGAAAAAACAGATGATGTGTGCAAAGGTTGCGCATAAGGCAAGAACGTGAAGCACTCCTTTCCCAACAATGATAATAAAGACAAAAGAGTATTGGACATCGTGCACTCGGATGTGTGTGGACTGATGTCAACAATTTCGCTAAGAGGGTATGTATATTATGTGTCTTTTATTGATTATTATTCACGTAAAAATTGGATCTATTTGTTGAAGGAAAAGAATGAAGTGTTTGGAAAATTCAAATAATTTAAGGCACTGGTAAAAAATATTACAGAGCATAAGATAAAGACCTTGCAATCAAATAATGGAGGAGAATTCACTTCAGAGGAATTCAAAGAGTATTGCAAGGAAGCTGAGATTAGAAGGGAGTTTTCTACTCGCTACAATCCTCAACAAAATGGAGTAGCAGAAAGGAAGAATCGGACGATCATGGAAGCAGTGAAGGATATGATCCATGATCAAGATCTACCTATTCATATGTGGGAAGAAGCAACAAACACTGGAGTGTACATGCAAAACAAAAATCCCCACAAAGTACTTGAAAACAAGACACCAAAGGAGATGTTTTCAGGAGAGAAGATGGAAGTCAACCATCTAAGGATATTTGGCTTCCCTGTATTTGTGCATGTCCCCAAGGAAAATAGGACAAAATTGGATCAATCCAGAAAGAATGACATATTTGTTGGTTACAATGACACATCGAAGGCATACAAGATATATATTCCCGATCACTCGAAAGTTGAGATTAGACGAGATGTCACCTTTGATGAGAGTGCAACTTTCAACAAATCAAAACAAGACTGTGCAAAAGAGGTTCATGAGGAGGATAATGAAGTTACTAGAGTTCCAGAGGAAGTCATTCATGAGGATAATGACATGGCAGAACCTCAGAGGCTAGTAGAGATTCCTTCTCACAAGAGAAGACCATCTTGGGCACATGATCTCATTAGAGATGCAACAAGATATGGTGCCCCAAAAAATTATCTAAGGGAAAGTAAGAAGCCGAAACTGTATTCCAACTATGAGGCATGTTTGTGTGATATCATGGTTGCAGAACCATCCAGTTATGAAGAGACTATAGAAAAGAGGGTATGGAAGGATGCCATGGGGGAGGAATATCAATCCATAGTAAAGAATTATGTTTGGGATGTGGTTCCCAGATCGAAGGAGAAATTAGTAGTAAGTTCAAAATGGATCCACAAGACAAAACATGCAACTGATGACAGTATTGAAAAATATAAGGCTAGATTTGTGGCTCGAGGATTCTCTTAGAAGGAGGGCATTGAATATGAGGAGACATTTTCTCCCGTGGAGAGATATACCTCGATCAGGACTATACTTTCGTTGGCTGCAGTACTGAAATGGAAGGTGCATCAGATGGATGTGAATACATTCTTCTTGAATGGTGAAATATAAGAGGAATTCTATGTGGAGCAACCACAAGGGTTCGAGGTACATGACAGGGAGACACATGTGTGCAGATTGAAGAAGGATTTATATGGATTAAGGCGGGCACCCAGAGAATGGTATGGCAATATCGACAATTTTCTGATGAGCTTAGGATTTACAAAGAGCAGTACAAATCCTAATATTTACTTTAAGGTTGTGGATGATGGTCTGATAATACTACTGATGTATGTGGATGACTTGTTTCTAACAGGTGTGGAAAATCTCATCTCAGAGTGTAAGAGAAAATTGGCTGTTGAGTTTGAGATGAAAGATCTCGAGATGATGAATTACTTTTTGGGTCTCGAGGTATGGCAGAGACAGGATGAGATATTTCTGAATCAAGGGAAGTATGCAGTGGAAATCTTGAAGAGGTTCAAGATGTTGGATTGCAAGGCAATGACTACACCTATGGTATCACATTTGAAGTTGTTGCATGATACAAATTTAGAGACTGTGGATGTTACTTTATACAATCAAATGGTGGGTTCATTGATGTACTTGACAAACATAAGACCAAATATATGTTTTGTTGTGAACACCCCGAGTCAGTATATGGAGCAGCCCAGGCAGGTTCATTTGGTCACAATAAAACATGTGATGAGGTACCTTAAGGGTACATTCAATTATGGTCTCAGGTATGTGACAAACCATGAGTTTGGGTTATATGGATATTCAGATTTAGATTGGGTCGACAATATTCCTGATCGGAAGAGTACTTCGACATATTGCTTCAGTCTAGGCTCCAATATGGTTTTGTGGAGCAACAAGAAGCAGTCATGTGTAGCACTCAGTATGAATGAGGCTGAATATGTGGCAACATGTGTAACATGTAGAGAAGTAGTGTGGCTTTGGAAGATGTTGTATGGGTTATTTGGTCTCAAAATGGAGGCAACATGCATTTGGTGTGACAACCAGAGTTGCATGAAGTTGTCAGAGAATTTGATGTTCCATGACAGGTCGAAGCATATCGAGATCAAATATCACTATATAATGGATATGGTGCATAGGGTAGCAGCGAGGCTCCAATACGCGACTACCGAGGAGAAGGTTGTAAACGTGTTGACCAAGCCACTATCGAGGATGAAGTTCGATCACTTCAGGAACAATCTTGGCGCGGTCCCTCTTCAGAGAGAGTGATGAGGTACAAATGCATTGCGGGGTAGTGGATGTCCTGGGTACATGTTGTAGCTATTTGAGAGCTACCCACAAGCCTTGGATGCATTGGATGTGAAGTCACATGGGTGCACATGATGAGGTACATATGCATTGTGGGGTAGTGGATGTCATGGTGACATAATGAAGCTATTTGAGAGCTACCCACAGGCCTTGGATGCATTGTCTGTGAAGTCATGTTGTACTATGGATATCCGATGATGTATAGATTCATATGTTCAACAGTCAATGGTCATGAGCTTGTGTGGCAACATATAATACCTTCCTAGTTAAGAGGGAGTGTTGATATTTTGATGTAACTACGAAAGATATTCTTTTGTATTTGTATTGGTCAAACCTCAAGAAGATTATTGTAATCTTATTGTATAAATCGACTCAAAAGAAATTATTATTTTATTGTTATCCTTATTGTAAAAGTCAAAACAACCGCTCTTAGGGTTGCATCTCTTCGGGAGTCAATTATGTGTATAAATAGAGGCCGAGTTCCTCTCATTTGTAAACACACACAACTCGTCTTCTCTTGTTTATTTGGAGCATAGCAAGGAAGGTCTAGCGCAGGAGGTCTTGGTTTCTTGGTCTTTTGTATCTTGGTCTTGGTATATTTGTGGAGAGCTATATCGTGACATTGTACTAGTTGAAGGAATCTATAGTGAAGAATTGGTTGCTGGGTTTTCTCCCCCACGAGGGTTTCCCGAGATATATCTTGTGCTCTATGATTGTTTATCTTTCAATGATCCTATTACATGCAATTGTTAATGAATGTTAAAGAAGATAATTGTAACTTATACAATTATAACAAGGGGATTGTCTACCAAAACAATGGAGGAAGGAGAAACATATTTTGGACAAGAAAATGAAAAAATCATCAAACTCCACCTACTCTACCATTTAATTGCCACACAGTCCATCATCCTCTACCAGAATTCCATTTGTGTTGAATGCATGCCAATGTTGTTGACAATCACATGTCTTATAACTAGAAGTGGCATTGTGACCCAATCCCGGTGCATGAAGAATTACTTTATTTTTTTTCTCTATGGTTTTAAATAGTTGTTGCTTGGGCTGCTGGGGATGAAAGAGTAAGGACTTGACCAAACCGACGCATGTGAAAATATGTGTAATGTCTTACAATGTGTATATTTAATAAGTAACATATTTAAGATAAATCAAATTTTTGAAAATTTCAAAATTCAAGATCACTTGAGTTTCAAAAGCAAAGATAACAACTAAGGTAAAAAACAACAATTTCTCCCGTTATTGACCCAATAAATATCAATACCTAGTTCAAGTTATACCAGTAGTATCTGAGCGCACATCAGTTACTAAACTAATAATTTTTCAAGATCTCTAGTCCCCTCTACCCATACCTTTTGTTCCCTTTGGATGAATTTCAACATTAAACGTGAATAAAGTTGGGAGTCGGCAATGGTATAGATCCCTTTGGGACAAGGTCAATGAGTGATCATGTAGAAACTAAACAAAAATAAATTTAGTATTAATAAATTTTAACTTAGATATTTTTAAGAATTGATCTTAATTTATTTTTCCTTTCTCTTTCATTCATCAAGTTTGATAAGGACATTTCAAACACTAACATGAAATTATGATTTTAATGGATTTTTATCAGATTTAAATATTTAAATATTTGTACTACTAACCACACTTAATGGATTTTTATTTGATTTAAATCTTTGTACTAATAACCTCACTAAATTCCCTAGACTATTCCTTGTTGCTTGACAGTCAAAGAGAACATTTCCAATAAGAAACATTGACTAATGTATGCTTCGAGATCATTGAAAAGATACATGAAGGGTGCGAGCCAAGTGGAGGTAGGGCAAGACATAGGTGGGGTAATTGAGAGAGTGTTTAATGCGTGGATGATATGATTAAGAACATCGCTAACTCTCCGAGAATGCAACACATGGTGGGTATTAAAGGAATAAGGATTAAAGAGGCTTACACATTTTTTCGTCAACGTTAAGCATTGTGCTATCAATGCAATATCCAATGCATTGTTTTCTACCATGAACAAGGATAACAACAATTTAGAAACAAATGAGCAAACAAGCATTTCAACCTTTCAACGTGTGCTTTTAAGTGCACTCGCTGAAGGTAGGGATTGGAGTTGTGCTTGTTTTGATTAAAATCTTACTCCCTTCAAAACAACTATTTGATTTAGTCTGAAAGAAAGAAAGAAAGAAATAAAGTATTTTTAACGTCCACGAGGCTAAAAATAGCCTATGGGACAGATTGTTTTTCCATCTGGCTTTTGTATTCGGCCCTTTTCCTGTGAAGTTTTACAATAATTGCTCCCAACTTCTCAACAAACTCTTTGCTGAATAGATTATCCCAAGAATTAGCTGCCAGAATACCTGCATAATTTTCCCTGTTGTCTTTGAGGGCCTCACATTCTAAAATGAAATGTTTTTCTGTTTCCACTTTTCCGGACGAGCACAAAATACATACTCTTTCTTCCCACCTTTCTTTTGGCCTTTTCCAGCACCCTGTTTCACAACGGAGTTGATGAGAATTAGTCCTTAATTGAGCAATACGAATTTTAGATCTCCAAGAAATATTGGCCCCTATGTACACCTTTTGCTGATGGTTATGAGTGGGGTTAAACTCTTCAATGTAATACTTCTTCTTTCTCCCTAGCTCTTTCTCCCAAGTACGTTTGTGGAACTTATCCATACCAAAAGTTTTTATCTCTTTACTCT
>SNQJ01S0047961.1:17087-32078 GCA_010110895.2 Picea sitchensis
ATTGAGATATATATCATACTATATAATATCCTATAAATAATTTAAAAAAAATAACAACCACAAAACGCTCGTACAAAAACTTAGACCTAAAAAACACTTACATTTCAAAACCAACTTAATGAAAAATAAAATTACAAAATCACACTCGTACAAAAACTTATACCTTAAAAAACACTTACACTTCAGAAAATACTTCCAGATCCATAACACTCCAAAGATTAGGTTAGGTGGCAACAATTACCTAATCCCCTCTCAATAAGTACTTATCATACATGCCTACATTGTTCTTTGCTAAATGCTTTTTAAAAATTAATTATTTCTTTAAAAAGTACAAGACTCTTTATAATATCAACTTTAAAGCTATAACACTTTCATTAAATGCCATCTGTTATGTCAAAATTATTAAGCCTTACAAAACTCTTTATAATTTCAAGACTTAAACTCTTTATAATTTCAAAGTTTTTTTAGACTTAAACTCTTTATAATTTCAACTTTACAGCTTTTAACTACAAAGTTATGATCGAATGCTCTCTATTTTGTGAGAGTTTTTAAAAGGCTTACATCATATGCAAGGACAAATTTAACTTATACATCACTTTAATACGAACGTGATCATTAATAGATAGAGGTTCAATCAGTTATAAATGTACACTTGAACAATGATGCTTGCCTAATTATAAATGTACCCTTGTTGGGATTCTTGCCTTTTATTAAGAATGTTCTTTAACTATGTAAAGACTTTATTGTTGGAGGGTAGCAATAAGTAAGTTATTTAGAAAGGTTAAACTAAAAGTTACAATGGGTATTTTAGATAGCTTAATGGTGGTAACGTGTTGAATTGTTGTACTTTTTTTTCTTCATATTATTAACTTATTTAGGTATTTTAGATAGCTTCAATGGTGGTGACATGGGTTGAATCAGTGTTGTACATTTTTTTTTTCTTCATATTATTAACTTATTACATAAGTAATAAGTTAATGAAATGGATAAATGAGTATTTTAGATAGTTTTAATGGTAGTAACATGGGTTGAATCAGTGTTTATCTCTTTTTGTTTCATATTATTAACTTATTACATAAATAAATTAGAGAAATGGATAAATAAAAAAAAGTAGGAGAAAGTTAAAGTAGTGAAAATAATCATAAATATCTTATTTTAGTTGGAAAATTGCAATAACAATAACAGTAAGCATGCTATGCAATTTACAAGATTACTTAGAAGTCTTAGACTTCTTTTGAGACAACATTGGGATAAAAGTGAATATGGACAAAACTAAGATATAATTTTTCTTGCTAAAAAAAGAATTAAAAACTACAAATCAATTTTGGGGTAAGCCTCTTAAGATGTTCCAAAATAATAAATATTTGACAGTAGATTTCAATGAGATGCTAAGGTTATATGCATGCATGAGGGAAACGCTCAAGGATCGTGGAAAGCATTGTTCCCACTGCAAAATAAATGTAGGAGAACAAAGATTTAGCAATAACAAATGTTAATCGCTCTCTTTCAAACACTCATAACCCCAATAATCCTTTATGGATGTGGAGTACAGAGACCAAATAGTCTAAAAACATACAGAACCAAGTTGAGTGAGTGCAAAAAACCCTTATAAAATGTTGTCTAAAAGTAAAAAGCAATACTCTTTATGAGATATTTCTGGTTGAAATGAGACTATAACCAACAAAATTGGAGACATTTTTCACTAGTGGGTAAGGTTTAATTATCATGATGGTTATTACGGGAGACATGGGGCCACCTTAAGATAGTGGTAAAACATATAGTTGCACCCAAAAGTGATTATATTAAATGATCTCATGACTTGTACACACATAAGTGGATCAAAGTCCACCCCATACCCTTCAAATTTTGATCTAAAAAAAGACAAAAATTAGATTTTTAGAGACTCTATTGTGGTTATTAATTGGATATTGATTATTTGTAATCTTGAGAATTATTTATTAATGCCCATTTAAGAAGAGATTCAAATTTTGAAATATGCTTTTGACTTAATCTCTTTCTTTCAAGTTCACAAAGAAAGGATGGCCCTCTGTGGTCTGATAGGTAGATTGTCCTATAACTATCTTAGTAAGGGACCTGGTCGGATATTTAACCATTGAAATTGAATGGCGTGGTCGGATATTTAACCAGAAGCTAGACTATCTTGGTATTCCTTTTTGGTGCAATTTGTGCCGCCAAACGAGCCACCTTCGTCGTGACTGTGTTGGTAAAGAAGTTGATGATTTGTCGGAGAATACTTTGCTACAAAGGGACCCACCCGATTCTATGGACAAAGAGGATTCTCTTGGGTGTGAGACTTTACATTATGGACCTGATCTTTAGCGCCAGCAAGAGACTTTGTCAACTCTCACTGGTAAGTTACAAAGACTTTTCCCTTCCTTATATTCAACTCTGTCGCTCTGGGAGAAGGAGGCCTTGGATAATTCACACTGGTTACATTCATCAACTTCCTTTGATAAGAGGCAACTTGGGGGGGGAGACACTACTGATCCAGTTCCACCAAGCTCGTCGTGGCTGACTATTCTTATTAAACCCCCTGTTTTAATCCCGGAGAACCTACCCTTCGTTCTAGTGGAACCTCTTGTTCCTCCCCCTATTGTTTTGACCCAGGATTTATCCCCGTCACAGCTTAATACTCAGGATGAGACCTTATTCTCTTCTCCTTCGCCATCAGAACCTTTATCAAACTCTCTGGTGGATCTGGGTTGTATAGAATATGAGGTGGATGATTCCACGCTCAGTGTTGTATTAGACGCATTGATTCCCTTTATCAAAGACTCAAACGATACTTTATTGATGCCAACCTATTTAGGAAAGGCTATCCTAGAACCTTCGATGGGAACTGGAACCTCTACTCCACTTAAGCATCCCGAAAGGGCGGGAAAGGAATTTGCCTAGTCTAGAGGCATCGACATTGAGCACTCTCCTATTAATACTATAAGTTTACGTAAAAAATTGGCGGGCCTATCCAAACAGTCTATTGACACAGTCCTCCCCTCCACTGCTAGTGAGGCTCTTAAAGCAATGAAATCCCTGGCGAGGGCTAAGTGATTCATTTACTCACTTTAAATATTAGAGGGATAGGAGGCACCCTCAAATCTACCTCAGTTCGTAGACTCCTGGATCAAACTCACCCTGACATCGTCTTCCTATAGGAAACCCTGGTACATGAACAAAAAGCTAGAGATTTTATGCACCATTTACGTCCCTCTTGGGTCTCGAGTGATGTTAATTTTGTGGGTACTTCAGGGGGTTTATTGGTCACTTGGGACCCAAATCTGTATGAATTGGTTCCATTTATTACTATTGTTGGTATTCTGTTAACAAGCAGGTGTATTATTAACAAGAGGGAGATTGCCTTACTAAATATTTATGGTCCATGTCTTGATCAAAAACTTTTCTGGAGCTCGATGGGGGATAGTGGCATATTATCCATCAACAACTTGATTATTGTTGGCGACTTGAATATTATTATCTCTTCGGATGGGGCCTGGGGAGGCACTTTTGCTCCTGGTTTGACAGAGGATTACTACAAAGATTTATTCCTTTCAAAAAAGTTGATAGATGTTAAACCAATTAAAATGGTCCCAACTTGGCGGAATGATCACTCTAGTCAAGAAGCCATTGCGAGGCGTCTGGACAGGTGTCTTGTGTTCGAAGGTTTATTAGTTGAGGTGGGATTGTTCTGGTCCTGGGTTGAGTACCCCTTTATGCCAGATCATGCTCCTGTACTACTCCAGCTGGAAATTCCACCTATTTACAAGGCTTATCCATTTAAACTAAATGCCCATTGGCTGGATGATGATGATTATGTGGCATTGGTTCATAAAATTTGGAAGGATCCTTGTTTCCTCTCGGAAGGTGATAAGCAGTGTAGAATAGTATGGAAATTAAAGGAATTAAAAAGCCAAACTAAACTCTGGTATAAATAAGTATGTGCAAAGAACAAGGCTCAATTGGAGAACCTAGAAGCAGATATAAAGGAGACCTTTGTGAATCTGATCGGGGATTCTACAAATCAGGGGGTGGAATTACATCTACAGATGCTGGAAAGTAAAAGAAACAAACTTTTATGCGATGATGAAGAAACTTGGAGACTTTGTAGCAGGGCTATCTGGGTAAAAAGTGGGGACAATAATACGAATTATTTCCATAATGTGGTAAGCCATAATAGTCATTGAAAACATGTATGGGAAATCATGGATGGAAATGGAGTCACCCTTACAGACCAGGGAGCGATAATGGGAGAAGCGGTATCTTATTACAATTTTTTTTACAAGGCCCCGTCAATTGTTAATATCAATGATCAAGTCAAGGTAACTAGTCTCCTTCCCAGGATGGTTAGTGATGAGGAGACGGGCCCTCTTTACAGCCCATTCACTTTGGAGAAATTAAAGTCTTTTTTATTTCATTTTAAAAAAGAAAAGAGTTTTGGGCCGAATGACTGGATGACTAAATTCTTCATTTTCTTTTTTGACTTAGTTGGGGATGATCTCCTTTATATGGTGGAGGAATCGAGGCAAAAAGGAACCATTATTGGGAGTCTAAAATCAACCTTTCTGACTCTTATATCGAAGGCAAACAAACCTATTACCTTCGATGATTTTTTCCCGATTTCCTTGTGCAATCTGTGTTATAAAGTGATATCCAAAATTATTGCAAATCAGATTAAGCTGATCCTATCAAGATCACTCTTTGTTGAACAATTGGGGTTCCTACAGGGTAGGCGGATACAAGATGCAATAGGCACGGCTCATGAGAGTCTTCACAACATTAAGAAAAAGAATATAAAGTCATTGGTATTGAAACTTGACCCGAGGAAAGCTTACGAATGTATTGACTGGAATCAATTAAGATTGACATTAATAACAATGGGTTTCTATATCCATATGACTAATTGGATCATGGGATGTGTTATATCATCCTCCTTTGCTGTGTTATTCAATGGAGAGGCGACATATTTCTTCAAAAGTGGCAGGGGTTTGCGACAAAGTTGTCCATTATCACCTTTATTATTCATCCTGGTTATGGAAGGGCTCAGTCTTTTAATGAAACTTAGCATTCTCGAGGCCACTCTAACAGGTATAAAGGTTTCAAGAATGATTAAAATTTTGCACTTACTGTTTGTGGACAATGTCCTTATTATGAATAAGGTGAATTTAAAAGAATGGATGGAGGTCGTCAACATTCTTCAGTTATTCTGTAATTCTTCGAGCTGATTGATAAACCTCTTGAAAACTATTGTTCATTACGAAGGTCTAACGGAGGCAAAAACAACTCCATTAGAGGCGCTTCTTCCTTATTCTTTTATCGAGCTTTCAATCGACTTCAAATATCTATGCTATTACTTAAAGACTGGGGAATGTAAGACTAAAGATTGGAATTGGTTAGTGACAAAAATGGAAATGAAGATTGGGATGTGGTGCAACAAGTGGCTATCATTGGGTGTTCGTTTTGTCTTAGTTAAAGATGTTATGGAGAGCCAACCTGTATACTGGATGTCCTTGGAGACCATCCTGCGCTCGATATTAAATAAGATACAAAAATTGATGTTCAATTTTCTATGGAGTGGTAATAAGACTACTCAATAGTTTCACTTATGTAGACGTGACATTCTTTCTAGACCAAAGAAATTTGGCGTATGGGGATTCTAGAACCTTCCTCTTTTTAATACGAATTTATTGGTAAATACTCTTTGGAGAGTATTGACTCAGGATGATATTTGGCATAAAGTTTTAATGGATAAATATTTATATAATACTACTATGGTCAATTGGTACATGCAAGCTTCCCACAAACAACACTATGCATCTAGAATTTGGAATAGCCTCACTAGTAAAATTCATGTGATTCTTCACTGGTAGAGTTGGTGCCCAGGATTGAGACATTTAATCTCCATTGGCAGGGATCGGATTCTTGGCCTGGGTGACATAACGATCCTTTTAGATGTGTTGATTTCACAATTAGAAGAGAAGAGGATAATTGTTATGGCACAAGCATCAGTTCCCCATATTGATGGTTCTATTTTAGAGGCTTGGTTAAACAATGAGGAATTGGGTTTAGACAGAATTACAACATTAGAGTGGGAGAGATTTTGAAGGGTGCTTCTCGGCACTAACATATCTATCCGAGATTCAAATGATACTCTTGTTTGGACAGGGGAGGACTCTTCTGGGAAAATTTCTGTTAAAAATGTTTATTATGCTATTATCTCAACTATGGACTACTCGATCAGGAGCGGATGGAAGGTAGCTATTTGGAAATGGAACATACAGTTAAAGATAAAATTGTTTATTTGGATGTAAATGAAAAAAAGGTTCTGACTTGGGACGCTCTCCAAAAAGAAGGTTGGGAGGGACCAGGGGTTTGCTATCTCTGCAAACACGATTATGAAAATATTGAACACTTACTCATTCACTGTACATTCACAAAGACAGTTTGGGCCAGACTAACATCATTCTTTAAGTTAAAAAGAAATTGGGATGGAACCCTCCATAAATGACTGTTTTACCATCTGGACCAAGGATAAGTCAGTTTGATCTAAAGTGGATCAAAGTCCACCCCACACCCTTCAAATTTTGATCTAAAAAAAGACAAAAATTAGATTTTTATAGACTCTATGGTGGTTATTAATTGGATATTATTTATTTGTAATCTTGAGAATTATTTATTAATGCCCATCTAAGAAGAGATTCAAATTTTCAAATACGCTTTTGACTTAATTTCTTTCTTTCAAGTTCACAAAGAAAGGATGGCCCTCTGTGGTCTGGTAGGTAGATTATCCTATAACTATCTTAGTAAGGGACCTGTCTCGAAGTGGGTAATAAAACACTGGACTCCGCTTTTGGGGTATGAGCCCGAGGTCCTTTATCTCACTAAAGGGTGACTTGGTTTTATTTGTAGAACGTCGGAGGACGCGACTTTTTTATTGAACTCACAGTGGGTTTTCAGTGGTAGTAGCTTGATGCTAAAACGTTGGTGGGTTGCTTTTGACCCGACAACCGAGCATTTGCAATACCGTCATTTGTGGGTTCTTCTACCGGGTTTACCATTTCACCTATGGAACGAAGGGGCCTTACAGGCTATAGGCGATGCATTGTGTAAGTTCATTTCCATGGATAACAAGTCACTTGTTAATTCTTTGCGGAAGGTGGGTCGAATCCTAGTGGAAATGGATATCCACTGTGGTTTAACGGAAGCCATTGACATCGAATGGAGTGGTCGAATATTTAACCAAAAGATAGAATATCTTGGTATTCCTTTTTGGTGCAATTTGTTCCACCAAATGGGCCACCTTTGTCGCGACTGTGTTGGTAAAGAATTTGATGATTTGTCGGAGAATACTTTGTTGCAAAGGGACCCACCCGATTATATGGATGAAGATGATTCTCTTGGGTGCGAGACTTTACATCATGGACCTGATCTTTGGTGCCAACAAAAGACTTTGTCAACTCTCACTGGTAAGTTACAAAGACTTTTCCCTTCCTTATATTCAACTCTGTCGCTATGGGAGAAGGAGGCCTTGGATAATTCACACTGGTTACATTCATCAACTTCCTTTGATAAGAGGCAACTTGGGGGGGAAAAGGACACTACTAATCTAGTTCCACCGAGCTCGTCGGGGCCGACTATTCCTGTTAAACCCCCTGTTTTAATCCCAGAGAACCTACCCTCCGTTCTAGTGGAACCTCCTGTTCCTCCCCCTACTATTTTGACCCAGGATTTATCCCCATGACAACTTAATACTCAGGATGTGACCTTATTCTCTTCTCCTTCGCCATCATAACCTTTATCAAACACTTTGGTGGAGTTGGATTGCATAGAATATGAGGTGGATGATTCCACACTTGGTGTTGTATTCGAATCACTGATTCCCTTTATCAGAGACCCAAACAATAATTTATTGCTGCCAACCTATTTAGGAAAGGCTATCCTAGAACCTTCAACGGGAACTGGAACCTCTACTCCACTTAAGCATCCCGAAAGGGTAGGAAAGGAATTTTCCTGGTCTAGAGGCATCGACATTGAGCACTCTCCTATTAATACTAGAAGTTTACGTAAAAAATTGGCGGGCCTATCCAAACAGTTTATTGACACAATCCTCCCCTCCACTGATATTGGGGATCTTAGAGCAATGGAATCCCTGGTGAGGGCTAAGTGATGCATTTACTCACTTTAAATATTAGAGGGATAGGAGGCACCCTCAAATCTGCCTCATTTCGTAGGCTCCTAGATCAAACTCACCCTGACATCGTCTTCCTATAGGAAACCCTGGTACATTTACAAAAAGCTAGAGATTTTATGCACCATTTACGTCCCTCTTGGGTCTCGAGTGCTGTTAATTCTGTGGGTACTATGGGGGGTTTATTGGTCACTTGGGACCCAAATCTGTATGAATTGGTTCCATTTATTACTATTGGTGGTATTCTGTTAACATGCAGGTGTATTATTAACAAGAGGGAGATTGCCTTGCTAAATATTTATGGTCCATGTTTGGATCAAATTTTTTTTTAAAGCTCGATGGCGGATAATGGCATATTATCCATCAAAAACTTGATTATTGCTGGAGACTTGAATATTATTATCTCTTGGGATGAGGCCTGGGGAGGCACTTTTGCTCCCGGTTTGACATAGGATTACTACAGAGATTTATTCCTTTCAAAAAAGTTGATAGACGTTAAACTAATTAAAATGGTCCCAACTTGGCATAATGGTCACTCTGGTCAAGAAGCCATTACGAGGCGTCTGCACAAGTGTCTTGTGTCCGAAGTTTTATTAGCTGAGGTGGGATTGTTCCGGTCCTGGGTTGAGTACCCCTTTATATCAGATCATGCCTCTATACTAGTCCAGCTAGAAATTCCACCTATTTACAAGGCTTATCCATTTAAATTAAATTCCCATTGGCTGCATGATGATGATTATGTGACATTGGTTCATAAAATTTGGAAGGATCCTTATTTCCTCTCGAAAGGTGATAAGCAGTGCATAATAGTATGGAAATTAAAGGAATTAAAAAGCCAAACTAAACTATGTTATAAAGAAGTATGTGCAAAGAACAAGGCTCAATTGGAGAACCTATAAGCAGATGTAAAAGAGACCTTTGTGAATTTGGTCAGGGATTCTACAAATCGGGGGGGTGGAATTACATCTAGAGATGCTGGAAAGTAAAAGAAACAAACTTTTACGTGATGATGAAGAAACTTGGAGACTCCGCAGCAGGGCGATCTGGGTAAAAAGTGGGGACAATAATACGAAGTATTTCCATAATGCGGTAAGCCATAATAGGAGTCAAAAACATGTATGTGAAATTGTGGATCGAAATGTAGTCACCCATATAGACCAGGGAACGGTAATGGCAGAATCAGTATCTTATTACAAAATTTTTTACAAGGCCCCGTCAATTGTTAATATCAATGATCAAGTCAAGGTAACTAATCTCTTTCCCAAGATGGTTAGTGATGAGGAGAGAGGCCCTCTTTACAACCCAGTCACTTTGGAGGAATTAAAGTCTGTTTTATTTCGTTTAAAAAAGAAAAGAGTATGGGGCCGGACGACTAGACGACTGGATTCTTCATTTTCTTTTTTGACTTAGTTGGGGATGATCTCCTTTAGATGGTAGAGGACTGGAGGAAAAAAGGCACCATTATTGGTAGTCTAAACTCAACCTTGTTGACTCTTATACCGAAGGCAAACAAACTTGTTACCTTCGATGATTTTCGCTCGATTTCCTTGTGAAATTTGTGTTATAAAGTGATATCCAAAATCATTGCAAATTAGATTAAGACGATCCTGTCAAGATCACTCTCTGGTGAACAATTGGGGTTCCTACAAGGTAGGCGGATACAATATGAAATAGGCATGGCTCATGAGAGTCTTCAAAGCATTAAGAAAAAGAACATAAAGTCATTGGTATTGAAACTTGACCTGATGAAAGCTTACGACTGTATTGACTGGGATCACTTAAGATTGACATTAATAATAGTGGGTTTCTGTATCCATATGACTAATTGGATCATGGGATGTGTTATATCATCCTCATTTGATGTGTTATTCAATGGAGAGGCGACATATTTCTTCAAAAGTGGCAAGGGTTTGTGGGCAAGGTTGTCCATTATTACCTTTATTATTCATCCTGGTTATGGAAGGGCTCAGTCTTTTAATGAAAATTAGCATTCTCGAGGCCACTCTAAGAGGTATAAAGGTTTCCAAAATGATTAAAATTTTGCACTTACTGTTTGTGGACAATGTCCTTATTATGACTAAGGCGACTTTAAAAGAATGGATGGAGGTCGTCAACATTCTTCATTTATTCTGTAATGCTTCGGGCTTATTGATAAACCTCTCAAATAGTCTAACGGAGGCAGAACTGACTCCATTAAATGAACTTCTTCCTTATTCTTTTATCGAGCTTTCAATCGGGTTCAAATATCTATGCTATTACTTAAAGACTGGGGCATGTAAGGCTGAAGATTGGAATTGGTTAGTGACAAAAATGGAAAAGAAGATTGGGATGTGGCGCAACAAGTGGCTATCATTGGGTGGTCGTTTTGTCTTAGTTAAAGCTGTTCTGGAGAGCCATCCTGTATACTGGATGTCCTTGGAGACCATACCACGCTCGATATTAAATAAGATACGAAAATTGATGTTCAATTTTCTATGGAGCGGTAATAAGACTACTCAACAATTTCACTTATGTAGACGTGACATTCTTTCTAGACCAAAGAAATTTGGAGGATGGGGATTCTTGAACCTTCCTCTTTTTAATACGAATTTGTTGGTAAATACTCTTTGGAGAGTATTGACTCAGGACGAAATTTGGCATAAAGTTTTAATGGATAAATATTTATATAATAATATTGTGGTCAATTGGTACAGGCAAGCTTCCCACAAACAACACTTTGTGTCTAGAATTTGGAATAGCATCACTAGTAAAATTCATGTGATTTTTCACTGGTAGATTTGGTGTCCGGGATCGATACATTTAATCTCCATTGGCAGGGATCAAATTCTTGGCCTGGGCGACATAACGATCCTTTCAGATGTGCTGATTTCACAATTAGAAGAAAATAGGATAATTGTTATGGCACAAGCGTCAGTTCCCCATATTGCTGGTTCTATTTCAGAGGCTTGGTTAAACAGTGAGGAACTGGATTTAGACAGAACTATAGCATTAGAGTGGGAGAGATTTTGAAGGGTTCTTCTGGGCGCTGGCATATCTAACCGGGATTCAAATGATACTCTTGTTTGGACAGGGGGGGACTCTTCTGGGAACATTTATGTTAAAAATGTTTATTGTGCTCTTATCTCAACTATGGACTACTCGATCAGGAGCGGCTGGAAGTTAACTATTTGGAAATGGAACATACAATTAAAGATAAAATTGTTTATTTGGATGGCAATGGAAAAAAAGGTTTTGACTTGGGATGCTCTCCAAAAAAAGGTTGGGAGGGACTTGGGGTTTGTTATCTCTGCAAACACGATTATGAAGATATTGAACACTTACTCATTCACTGTACATTCACAAAGACATTTTGGGCTAGACTAACATCATTCTTTAAGTTAAAAAGAAATTGGGATGGAGCCTCCATAAATAACTGTTTTACCATCTGGACCAAGGATAAATCAGTTTCCAAAGGTCTGGCTGCTCTCACCTATTGACACATCTGGCTTGAGAGAAACAAAGCTATTTTCGAGGAGAGGTCTCCTTTAGTTTCTGTAGTGGTATACAAGATACTTGGGTCTCACTCTTGGCTTCCACAATCCCTTAAACATGCCTCCATTAGGGTATGCACAATCACTCAGCAAGAAGGATATTCTATTGCTTGCTTTGATGGCACAACTATTTCAGGTGGCAAGTGTTGCAGAGATGGTGGCATCATCAATTTACTAGGGTTGAATGTATATAAATGGTACATCAATTGTGGAGAAGGCACCAACACAAAGGCAAAGCTTTTGGGAGCTTGGGCTACACTTACTCTGGCCAATATGTGGTCTATCCAAAAAATTCAGATTCTGGGGGATTCCAAGGTAATTGTAGATTGGTTAAATCAAAAGAGTAACCTCTAGGCGATTGACATTGAAGGATGGAAGCAAAAAACTAGGGATCTAGCCAACTTATTTCAAGGTATTAGCTTTCATCATATTTACAGGGATTTCAATAAGGAGACATACTTATTATCTAAACAAGTTCTCTTGGAACCGAAAGGTAGATTATCCTTTTCCGGAGGACCACTTACTCATTTAAACATCTTTGAAATATCTTCAGGATGATGTGCATCAAGCTTATATTTCAGCTGGTAGTGGACATTTTATATGTTTTGTAATTCTGAAGTGTTAAATTTTTGAGCTGTTTTTTGCCTTTTGGCTTTTTGAGGATTAGTTTATGTTGTGGCTAGTTGTGGGCACATTTTGTATAGGACTGAACAAAATGATTCATAATTATAAGGATCTTTAATGATGTAAAAAAAAATATACTTTAATATAATTTTGAGCAATTTTTCTATTGAAAAAAAAGTTACAAAGAAAGGAGTGGAGAAACAAATACTTTCTATAATGCAAGATTACAACTAGATCCAAGAGTGTGGCATATCCAAGAGGCTAAATAGAGCATATCCTTTCCTTTGATGACTTTCATGATCCATTTTCCCGATTATGACTTTTTGGGTGATGTTATGGTAATTGTTATTATATGGACTTTTTTCTAAAAATGATTAGATATGATTTTTTTCATATACTAATGTTATGGGGATGTATATATGACTTTATTTTTTCACCTTTTGGAATATATTTTGGTTTATATGTAAATAATTTGATAAAGGAACATAGATTTTTTTTTATCCTTTGGTGAATACTTGTTTGATGTAGTAAGCCAGAAAAATATGTGGATATGTTGGGATTTTTTTTGTTTTTTTAGTTATAAGATTTCTTTTTAGGAATCAAGTAATGCTTAAGGTATATATAAAATGTAATTTTGTCTTTATAAATAATTTTTATGTTTTTTAGATAATGATAATGGTTATATTAAAATTGGTAAAGATGAGTTAAAAATTACAAAGAAAGCATAGAACAGACAACATAAAAAATGGTGAAAAAGGGGTATATAGAAGAAGAGAGGTAGTCTAATGGATAAAACAATGTTGAAAATCCATGTACAAGAATGCTACAATAAGAGAAAATGAAAAACACATGCCAAAATAACAACAATAGTACACAAATAACTTTAATAGATGGAAGGTGATCAAAGTGTAAAACTACTTGAAGCTTAACATTCTACGGCATGAAAAACATATAATAACACAATTAAGAACCAACTCACATTGATTAAGATGTGAAATGAGAAAATCATGGAAACAATCCAAAATATTGTGGGAAGAAAAACTATACCTAATGTGTGGAAATATGAATTTGGAAATTGAACAATACTTTTTCCAACTTTATACAACTTATAAAATTCGGAGAAATTCATTCACATATAAAAAAAAAAAATAGAAATCTACATTTCAAAATACACTCTAATAAGCAGTAAAACAAAATTAGTTGAAAAAGTGATGTAAACAAAATACAAATAATTTAAATTATACTTTAAAAAAAAAAACTTTAATGTAAAACAGGAAAAACTTTAATTTAATTAAATACACCAAATCCATAAATTGAATCACACCTACACCGAACATTAGAGGTCATCTTTCATTCAAAAAAATTAATACAGCACACTTTGAAAGAAACACACCAAACACGAGACAACCTGGCTTTTGCACTCAATTAATCATGTCCCAGTGTCACGTGGAGTTGCTCCTCCATTTTTTCCTTTGCAATAATGCATTGTTTGTTGTGTACTAAAAGTTGCAAAATAACTCTACTACGAACTCTAGGGATATAATTTATGACTTTGGGTTGGAGACATCGATATCTTGTCATATTGTGGGATATCTTAAAACATTAAAACATATTATTTTTATTAAAAAATATTAAAATTTTATTACTTGAAAACAATTTTATTATTTAGTTTTAATTTTTAATTTATGTGTTTATTTATATTTATTTATTATTATTTTTATTAAAAATAAATGTTTATTTATATTTATTTATTATTATTTTTATTAAAATTAAATTTACATTATGTTTTTTTTTATTATATGTTTATTTATATTTTTTAAATATTTTATTATTATTATTTTTATTAAATTTACATTATTAAATTTTTAATATATTTAATATATTTATTTATTATTATGTTTTTTAAAATTTATATGATGGAAAATATTTTCATTAATCACACACTTATGTTTTTGTTTCTAATAAAAAAATTATGTTTATGAATAAATTTCATCCCTTATTTCATAGTATGAATGACCATAGTTTTTTTAAAGTTACATAACCTAATTTCAATGTTATTATAATCAAAATTTTGATAGGGTGCGAGGTTTAGATAATTTATTTAAGTTATAAGTAGTTGTGTAAGCTTTGTTGATTTGGATTTAGTTTGAATGGTCATGGAATGTAGTGTTAGTTTTCCCACCCAAATTTTAATTTTATAAGTGATATGTTGAATTCATAATAAGTATAAGATTTAGTTTATCTTTAAGAATCTAAGATTTACTCTAGATATCACCCTTAAAATGAGAAAAAGTATTTGGAGATTTTCTTTAAATTTACTTCATATACTATCATAGAAATGAAAAAATTCCCCAAAATATATATTACTTGAAAAAAATAATTATATAAACTTTAATTTAAATTAAATATTTTTTTTTTTATCTTAAATTAATTAAACTTTAACTTAAATTAAATATTTTTTATTTCATACACAAATGTAAAACTATAATACAATAAAATATTTGAGATAAATCATATTAATTGATGATCGTTAAATGAAGTGACAACCCACTTTGCATGATAAACATGATATTGACAAAAGTATATTTATCATCTCAAAATGGAAAGTCTAATATGTTGTCTTTTAACATATCCAAA
>SNQJ01S0047961.1:32189-61203 GCA_010110895.2 Picea sitchensis
AATTATATTTAATATTTGTGTGTTTTAATGAAGTGAATTTGGTAATTCAATTTATGAGAACATCATGAATACATGAAATAATTTCATATATTCATATTAAATAGTAATTATTTATTATATAAATACACATGAAAATGATGATAAAATAATTACAATGTAAATACGCGTAAGGTTTGATAAGTCACGCCCCTTAAGAAAATGTATGACTATCATTAATTACAATAAAATAAATGTAGAATATTGATCTATATGACTACTTGTACAACATAAATGATTGTACATTATTACATAATAGTAATATACTTTAGGTATATTAAAAATCCCTCCCCCAATGATCTGTAAACTGTCATGGATATTCCATTGGAATAGTTCGTCACAACATATATTGTATTATACTTAAATATTTTATTATATAGGTTTATTTCCTTAAATCTCAAATTTGTTAGCACTGACTTATTGCTCAAATTTATGAAAATAACTAAAATACGAAAAATAAAGAATAAGCAAATGAACATACCATCCACACAAATGAACACAAGATGTATCATGTGAAACTTAATATAGGAGAAAACTCAACTAGAAGGTGAGACCTATGTTATGCTCTCTTTTCTTTATTTATGAAAAATAGGTACATAGAAAGGGGCACTCACTATGGAGTTGTCTTTGGCACCATGGCCTGAACGGATGCTACAAAATCTCTTACCTCTTCTATTATGCTCTCAAAATTCCACTTCTAGATGCTCTGCTCAACTATGGAACAAGTACAATGCTAAAGAATGGAACCATTTCTCCTCCTAGCGGCCCAATATTTAAGATAGCATGATAGTCATCTAGGGTTAAGGTTTTTGCATCCTCAACACTCAATTAGTGATAAGGTTTTGGACCTTCTAGAATCTTTTAGAAATTCCACACATGGATATCCCCACATGCATGAGTATTTGGGGTTGATGTGGCATCCACTCATACCATGGTGGTGAACAAGGTAGGTTAACTTGTGAGAGACATAACTTTCACATACGAGCTTTCATTGAGTTGATTTTTGCACCATTAGAAAGGTCTCATTGTGTTGAATAGCGTCAAGTAGTTGCAAGCTATGCTTGCAAAGTTTTGATCCCCAAAAATTTCATTTGATGCCTCAAAATGGCTCTAGAAGGTTCTGGACCCCAAATCTCCAAACTGTGACCTACCACTAAAATGGGCTCTGCAAGCCAATTCCTCCAAATTTTCCACACAGAATGTACCGATATAGGTGAAAAATTATATAATGATCTAATTCAGATCATACCTCCCTATTTTGGGAGGTTTTTGGTCCCCAAAAGCTTTTACTAAATGAGGTGAGGAAAATTTTCATCTACCTTATCCTTAGAGTTGTCTTTCTCGGAAGTGTTGGTTTTTCATAAGAGATGATATTGTATGTGAATGCATATCTTATTACAATGATGAATGTTCTATATATAAAGAACATATGGTGACCATGGTGACCATCCATGAAGAGATGCGTCCCTTGGGTAATAAATATATTTATACTTTATATTTTATTATACATATAATATAAATATACTTTATATTTATACTTTATTATATATATATATTTATACTTTATATCATAAATATATTATTGAAATAATAATATTATAATTAATAATATTGCTTAATAATTAATAATCTCATTATTAATTATCAATCTAGTAGAATGTCTTTCCGATGCTGCCCAAACATCAACACTCCCTTTCAACGAGGGAGACATTCTACATTATGCCAACATTACCATTGAAGATTAACTTTGAAGATTACCTGTGGGTAGCTCTCAAATAGCTTCAACATGTCACCATGACATCCATTACCTCACAATGCATATGTACTTCATCATGTGCACCCTTGTGACTTCACAACCAATGCATCCAAGGCCTGTGGGTAGTTCCCAAATAACTACAACATGTCCCCAAGACATCCACTACCTTACAATGCATCTGTACCTCATCATGTGCACCCTTGTGACTTCACAACATGCATCTAGGGTCAGTGAGTAGCTCTCCAATAGATACAACATGTCATCATGAGACTATCCAGTTTCCCACAGAAAACTTGGATATCTTATGCATGCCATCCAATACCCTACAATAACATATGTACCTCGTCTCTTCAACATGCATCTAGGGTCGATGGGTATCTCTCCAATGGCTATAACATGTCATCATGACATCCACTACCCTACGATAACATCTGAAGCCATCACTCCCTCTAAAGAGGGAATACGCCGAGATTGTCCCTGAAGTACTCAAACTTCATCCTTGACAATGGCTTTGTCAGCACATCCACAACCTTCTCATCGGTAGACACATATTGGAGCCTCACTGTTCCCTTCTGCACCATATTGGAGCCTCATTGATCCCTTTTGTACCAATTGTCTAGCAACCAAGTGTCAATTCCATAAGACATTGACTCAAAGTCTGATACCACATGAGCTCACATCCATTGACTGTTGAACATGCGAATCTATACATCCTTGGATATCCATAGTGAAACATGACTTCACCCCATGCAACCAAGGTTTGCGGGTAGCTCTCAATAGCTACAACATGTCCCTAGGACATCCACTTCCTGTGATGCATTAGTACCTGATCATGTGCACTCCTGTCTCAGTGCCAATCCCTTTTCACGCTGGATGAGAACACTCAATTGCAACCCTTTTTCATGCTGGATGAGTTCCACATGTCTCGGTGCGAACATGACTTCACCCCATGCAACCAAGGTATATGGGTAGCTCTCAATAGCTAAAACATGTCCCCAGGAAATTCACTCCCCGCGATACATCAGTACCTGATCATGTGCACTCATGTCTCAATGCCAACCCTTTTTCATGCTGGATGAGAACACTTAGTGCCAACCCTTTTTCATGCTGGATGAGTTCCACATGTCTCAGTGCGAACATGACTTCACCCCATGCAAACAAGGTCTATGGGTAGCTCTCAATAGATACAACATGTCCCCAAGACATCCAATCCTTGTGATTCATCAGTTCCTGATCATGTGAACTCCTGTCTCAGTGCCATCCCTTTTTCATGTTGGATGAGAACACTCCCTTTGAAGAGGGACCATGCCAAGCTTGTCCTTGAAGAACTCAAACTTCATCCTTAAAAACAACTTGTTAAACACGCTCGCAACTTGATCCTCTGTAGTCACAAAACTGGAGCCTCACTGCTCCCTTCTGTACTATATCCCTGATATATTAATATATGATCTCGATATGCTTCGACCTGTCATAGACCACAGGGTTCTATGAACACTTCATGCAACTTTGGTTGTCACACCAAATGTAGGTCACCTCCAGTATGAGACCAAATAACCGATACAGAAGTTATCGAATCCACACTGCTACTCCACATGCTGCCAAATACTCATCTTCAGCCGTACTGAGCGCCACACATGACTGCTCCCTACATCCGGTGGAGCCTCCTGCTCCTTACTGTAGTACCCAAATCCCTCTGAACTGACTGTCTGACTCCCTCTCAAGCACTAAATATCAACTGAATCTTCAACCTGTTGTCTTCATCACTTGTCCTCCAGAACAAGTCTCATCATCCTCTTCTTGTAGGTCTTACCTACAAGTCAAATTCAATCCAATAGTCATCAATTTCTGAAGCCACACTGCTTCGTTCCTTGCTTCACATGCTTCTACATACTCTGCCTCAGCCATACCGAGTGCTACACACAAATGCTTCTTGTTGCTCTATGAAACCATACTGGAGCCTAGACTGAAGCAATATGTCAAAGTACTCTTTCGATGAGGAATACTACCGGACCAATCTGAATCCGAATATCCATATTACTTGAACTCATCGTCTGTCACATACCATATGCCTATATAAAGTAACATCCATAGTCTCTGAAGTCATGTCTTGCAACAACTTCAGATTTGGTACCAAAGGTGTAGCCATTTCCTTGTATCTTCACCTTACATAGTAAGTCCAAAAATTTAACCTCTAGTATAGTTGTACTTAATGCATGCTTCCTTCACCATTGAATCGATCTTGTCTTCTCTGTAGTCACCAATGAAAATATAATCAACATTGCATTTCCACATGAGACACCTATCACATGATTTGGTTTTCTCCAACACTTATCTCTCTTATTTTATCGGGCCCTCCTGTGAGGGAGAAAAGCCGAGTCCCACTCTGATACCATGTTGGTTTTTCATAAGAGATGATATTTTATGTGAATGCATATCTTCTTACAATAATGAGTGTTCTATATATAAAGAACATATGGTGACCATATTTACCATCCATGAAGAGATGCGTCCCTTGGGTAATAAATATATTTATACTTTATGTTATATTATACATATAATATAAATATACTTTATATTTATGCTTTATGCTTTATACTTTATATCATAAATATATTATTACAATAATAATATTATAATTAATAATATTTCTTAATAATTAATAATCTCATTATTAATTATCAATCTAGTAGAATGTCTTTCCGATGCTGCCCAAACATCAACAAGAAGTTGTCCTTTCAACCCGATCTGTCAAATGTCATGCCACCCCTATATGGTAGTTCTAGAATTCTTCTATAAAACTATATCTCCTACTAACTCTGCCTAAGCATTGCATGTTAAATCCTCTATGGTAGGTAGGACTTGCTCCTCAATTTCCTAATCTAATAAGGAAGGCTCATAGAGTTTCAGATTCTCCACATTCACTACTGAGTTGATGCACATGTATGGGGGTAGCCTGAGTTTGTAGGTGTTATCACCCACCTTATCCAATACCTCAAAAGGACCATACCACAAAGCCTTGATATTCTTACCAAGACCCTATAATATTTCCTTGTTAAACTATAACCAAGCTTTGTCTCCCATTTTGAATGATTTCTTTGTTATATGTTGATCATGTCAAGCTTTGTACCTTTATCGTGATTTCTTCAATGTCTCATGTACTTGCAAATGGATCCACCTAATCTTTTCAACAAACTTCCACGCTTTCAATGCTTCTCTTGTGATGTCTTCATCACTCCTCCTTTCTATCCATAGAAAACATCCAAGGGTGAAGGTGGAAAATACCCAAAGCAAGTTTCAAAAGGGGACTTCCCAATAGATGTATGGAATACTCTATTATAAGAGTGTTGAATGCAGATCATATTTTCATCCCAGGTCTTTAGATGCTTCTGATTGTAACCCCTCAAAAGTTGAACCAAAATCTTGTTGACTACTTATGTCTTCCCATTTATTTGTGGATAGAATGTTGTAGATCTCTTCAACTTAGTTTCTTTTTTTTCCCAAAGCATAGTCCAAAAGGCATTGAGAAATTTGGTATCCCTATCTGAGATGATGCTCCTTGGTGTCCCGAAATGAAAATAGCCCTGTTCAAATAACATTTTTATTGCTTCTTTCCTTTGATGGTATTCTTACAAGGCATAAGAATACACATCTTGTTGACCTTGTCAACTACCACAAAAATATAGTCATGTCCCTTCCTGGTTGTTGGAAAACCACCCACAAAATCCATGGAAATGCTTTCCCAAGGTCGAGTGGGTACAAGTAAGGGATGGTATAAACATTGTTTTCTATTATTGAGCTTGTTAGTATAACTAAGAATGCATCCTCTAATATACTGAGCTACATCTTCTTGCATTATGGGGAAATACACATACCTTTGTAAGTTGAAAATTGCCTTCCCAACACCAAAATATCCTGCAACCTTGGAGGTGTGAGCCTCTATGATAGGTTGTAATATTTCACCTTTAGGGACACAAAGATTTTCTAGCTTGTAGAGCAACCCATTCTAGAGATGTCATGGAGATGATATGCATTCAATAAGCATGAGTAGGCACCCTCATTATCCAAGGCAATCCACTAGAAGAACTCATGCAAGTTCAGGGCCAGGGAGCAACCCAAGTGTGTCTCCTATCCAGAGGAAAAGAAGAAGGCCCGAGGTAGAAATATTGCAAGGTGAACTTAAGAAAATAAAACCACCTACTTTCAATGGTGAGCACAAGAAAGGAGAAGAGGCAAAGGCCTGGATGTTGGAAATGGAGAAATATTTCTAGTTGCATGATTACCCATCCTAGGTAGAAGCTATAATTGCCACCTACCACTTGCAAGGAAAGGAAACCATGTGGTGGGATCAACTTAAGAAATCCAAGAACCTCGATGAGAAAATGATCTCTTGGAGGAAGTTCAAAGGATATTTCCAAGATAAATATTTGTCCGAGCATTACTATGAGAGAAAGATGAAAGATTTCTTTGAACTCAAGTTGGGAACCATGACAATGGAGGAATATGAGAAACAATTCTTTGAATTGTTGAAGTATGTTGACTTCATCAAGGATGAGAAGGTTAAAATCAAAAGGTTTCTAAGTGGGTTACCCTCCTTCTATAGTGACAAGATTCATTATGATAACCCCAAGACCTTGGAATAGACCATATGGAAAGCAAGACACCTTTATGAGAAAATCAAAGGAAGGCCAGTTTTCCAAAAGGCTTGGAATGACAAGATGAAAGGGAAAAAGGACCAAAGGCAAAAAAATTTTAAGCCACCATTTTTCAGAAATAACTCCCAAGCAAACCAACAAGGCCAGACAACCCAAAATGATCAAAAGAATGCGAGTTTTTTTGGGAAAAGGCCAAGGAAACAACCTTTTCAATGTTGGGGATGTGAGTGAAATCAATTATATAGGGATTTCCTTCATAAAGGAGAAAGAATGAGGACCGTCCAAAAAATTTAGGAGGTTGAAACAATGGAAGACATGGGAGGAAGGATGCCAAGGATTTATACACCCTTAGACAACAAGCAGGTAGAGTATCAATCCCCCATGATCGAAGTGGAAGGTAATATTGATAACCATCCCATAACAATTTTAATTGATTCCGGAGCTATCCATAATTACATAAATACTAACATTGTTGAAATATTTCACTTGCAAAGAAGTAAGCATAAGATATCTTGGTTATTTTAGTTAGCCAAGGGGACTAATAGGAAAATCAATGAGTTGGTTAAAGATTGCCCGATAGACATGAATGGACTTAGCATAAAGGTAGATGTAAACATCATACTGTAGGGTTCATATGACTGTCTAATTGGAATGTATTTTTTGGAGAAACATAATGTTTTCCTAGACTTATACAATAAGACAATCACATGTCTTGACGAGGAAGGGAAGCAAGGCAAGATTGAAGGAATTCCAAGAGATTTAACTGTTAGAGAGATTTCAGCTATGCAACTGAAGAAGATCTTTAGGAAGGGATGTAAGATGTTTGCATCCCATATGGAGGAGGAAGCCAAAGATAAATTGGAAAGCATTGAATACCATCCGGTCTTGAGGGATTTTGAGGATGTTTTTAGAGAAATTCTAGGATTTCCACCAAAGAGAGACATTGATTTCTCTATTGATTTGGTGCTAGGAGTTTCCCCAGTGTCTAAGACACCTTGTATAATGGGCACACCAAAACTAAAAGAGTTGCAAATTTAACTTGAATAACTTTTGAATAAGGGATATATACTCCCAAGTGTGTCACCTTGGGGAGCCCTGATTGTTTTTGTGAAGAAGAAGGATGGAACCTTAAGGCTGTGTATTGATTTCATGCAACTTAATTAGGTTACCATAAATAATAAGTATTCTTTTCCTAGAATTTATGATTTGTTTGATCAGCTGAAAGGTGCAAGCATATTTTCAAAGATCAACTTGAGATCAGGATATCATCTAGTAAGGATAAAGGAAGAAGACATTATAAAGAAAACATTCAGAACAAGATATGGGCATTATGAATTCATGGTAGTGGCATTTGGGCTATCAAAATCCCCAACATTTTTTATGTGTTTGATGAATGGAGTGTTCATGGAATACCTGGACAAGTTTGTGATTGTGTTCTTAGATGATATCCTCGTCTACTCTAAATCAAAATAGGTACATGAGAAACATTTAAGAATGGTGTTGCAAGTTTTAAGAGAGCATACATTGTATGCTAAGCTAAGTAAGTGCATCTTTTACCAAAACAAGATTCACTACCTGGGGCATATATATCAGCAATAGGAATAGAAGTTGACCCTGAGAATATAGAGGCCATTAGAGGATGGCCAATGCCAAATAATGTGACATAGATCAGATCATTCATGGGTCTTTACAGTTATTACCGAAGATTCATAAAAGGGTTCTCAAAGATTGCAAGTCCAATCACTTATTTGCAAATGAAGGGTGTGGAATTTGAATGGACATCCAAGTGTGAAAAGAGTTTTCAATATTTGAAGGGAATATTGACATGTGCACCAATATTGAAGATTGTCGATCCAAATGAATATTTTTTTGTGTGCACCGATGCATGCAAGGAAGGACTCGATGGGGTTCTTAGTCAAAAGAATCATGTGGTATGTTATGAGTCCAAAAAATTAAATGACCATGAGAGGAATTATGCTACACATGACTTGGAGTTATTAGCGATTGTACATGCATTGAAAATGTGGATACATTACCTTATGGGTAAAAAATTTGAGCTAAGGAAATACCACTGTGGTCTAAAGAACTTTTTTGGACAGCCAACACTAAATTCCAGACAAACTAGATGGCTGGAATTTTTGAGTGAATATGACTTCGAAATTAAGCACACAAAAGGAAAGGAAAATCAAGTGGCCGATGCCCTCAACAAGAGAGCTCATGAAGTGCATATTGCATCCATCAACATGTAGAGTCAATATTTAAAAGAAAAAATTGTTGTAACAACAAATTCATATAGAAATTATTTAAAAATAAAAGAGACATTACAACAAGGTAAATTTCAATAGAAATTTAATTATTATGAGTTGAAATGAGATGGAATTCTCATGTACAAAGGTAAGGTGTATGTGCCAAGTTCTGGGGAGATGAAAAATGCAGTGCTGAAGGAGATGCATAACGTGCCATATGCAAGGCACCCAGGATATCAAAAAACAATTGCAGCAGTAAGAAGCCAATATTTTTGGCCGGGAATGAAGAAAGAAGTGGCTAATTACATCGCCAGATGTCTAGAATGCCAAAAGGTAAAGATAGAACATAGACACCCAACAGGTTTTCTATAACCATTTCCCATTCCAGAATGGAAGTGGGAAGTAGTTACAATTGATTTTATTACTAAGCTTCCTAGAACAGTGAAGCATCATGATTCCATCATGGTGGTGGTGTATAAATTGACTAAAGCAACACATTTCATTCCAGTAAAGACTACACAAAAGGCAATAAATATTGTAGATATTTATATGAAATAAGTTGCTAGGATACATGGAGTGCCTAAGGAAATAGTCTCAGACAAAGATCCAAAGTTTACTTCCAATTTTTGGAAGGGTTTGTTCAAGGTTTTTGAAAAAAATTTAAACCTTAGTACAACATATCATCAAGAGTCGCATGGGAAAACATAAAGGACTAACATGATAAATGAGGACAGTCTTAGAATGTATGTGATGGATCAAACATCAAAATGGGAAGATTATATTCATTTAGTTTAATTTTGATACAACAATGGGTATCAAACCTCATTGAAAATGATCCTATTTGAGGCATTGTATGGCAGAAAATGTAACACACCAATGAGTTGGGATAATCCAACAGAAAAACAGTTGTTGGGCCATAATTGTTAAAAGAAATGGAAGATTAGATGGAAAAGATAAAGAAGAATTTGTGTAATGTCCCCCACCTCTTGATGAAGAGGTTTGGGAAGACTTAGTGGTCTAGACATCCCCACTAGATCATAGTCTCACACAACATGGGGAAAAGTCAACCAAAATAATGTTATAATTTGAAGTTGACTTAGGAAAAAGGGAAAAAGGGCAAAAAGTAACTCAATGAAGAAACAAAATGCTGGCGGTTGAGTTAGGAGTTGAACCCGAGGGTTAAACTAACTCAACAGGAAAACATAATGGAGGTATTAAAGAAAGGATAGGGTGCACCTCTCATTTCATCTTGGATATTTGGTATTTTTCTTATTGAGCTCTTGAGCACATAGTTTTGAGGGTTTTGAGATTACAAACCCTAGAGAACAACTCGGTGGTGAAAGATTCCACTCACCTTGTTCCAAGCTTGGTCTCGGAGATGAAATACTCCACCCACACCATTCTACACTCATCATCTATTCAGGAGATCAACAGGGTCGTACCAGTTAGGGTTTTCCAGCAGGGGCACACCATTGATTGAGGAACAGTTCGATCCATCTTATTGAGAGAGCTTTGGGAGATTCTAGCATTAGGGTTTTTCTTGCAGGACCTTGCTCATTAGCTTGGAGGATTTCTTGAGGATTTGCTACAACCAGATCATTATCTACATGTTGGGACGGATTTGAAGGAAGGATGACGTTTTGATGATTCAGTGATTCTTAGATCTAGGAGGTTCTACCTCAGATCTGATCTTGAAACTTCTCCTAGGGGTTTGTGACTACCTAATAGATCATCCTAGAGAGTGTCAGGTGGTTTGGAGGCCTCATTCATCTATGCTGAATTGTTGGTCCTATCTAGGGTTTCAGGAGGGCCGTACCTATTTAGGGTTGAAACATTTGGAGGGGGAAGACGTGGTATTTGGGCTTCATATTTCATGAGGGGTTTCACATTGCCCTGATATATCTCTTGGTGGAGTTTGGTAGCATTTGGAGGTCTTCTTTAGGAGGGTCGAACCCTTGGTCTTCATATTCTTCAGTAGGACGTACCAACAGTTAGGGGGGTTGTGCAAACCCTAGATTTTTGTATTGGATCTCTCATATTGTATTCAACCTTTGGGAGGCTTATCTTGTGTTCCAGAAGCATTTTGTAGCAGCTCATATATTCTTTATTGGAGCCATCTGATGTTATTTCAGATCTGCTCATATATTGTATCATGTTCTTGCTATTTCCTAATAAAGAGGTCAGATCTATGCTTTGAGGTTCCATATATTCTATGTTGATGAAATATTGCATTATGTAAATGAATCTTGATAAATTTTGCTTAAAAACTAAATATAAACCCCAGGGCCGAAATTTCAGTGGCCATCCTGCAAACATAAACAATCAACAATTAGTTCAGCGGTTAACTAGCGTTTCCAAGCGAAAAAATTGGCTTGGGAACATTACAGTGGTATCAAAGCTCTGATCCTCCCATCCCGTGAGGATTAACGCATGCATAGGTACAATGGTATCTATATGGGCTGAAGGAAGAAGAAGACTAGTGAAACAGAAGCAGAAATGGAGGGTTCAGGTGATGACCATGAGCCACAAGTCTTGGCTTTCTTAGCACATGAGTTCCATCAATCCATAAGCCAAACAAAAAGTAAACTGGTCATCCACTTGCAAGAGAAATATGATGCAAAACGTAGGGGGAAAATGGAAATCACTGAGACTTTGAAGAAGGCAGATGAGAACCTGAGGAAGGTCGATGAGAACTAGAATAGGATAGCCCATCTATTGATGCAGATGAATCATAAAGGGAAAGGTCCAAAGACGTATGAAAATAGGGAGACTGGTGGATCACACGGTGGAAACAAGTATAATCCAGAACATATTCCCTATCATCATTCTGAGGGAAGCCATGGAGGGAGTACACCAGATGGACAGATGGGTAGTAGGTCTACCCCTAGACCATACTTTCCCATGTTCACATATGAACATGCACAACATGAACATGTGGATGAATTTGTTGAGCAGATGACACAGTGTACCAGGGAGTACAACGATTCAGAGGCAGATGTCCCTAGATCAATATTGTCATTTCAAATTCAGAAACAAGCCTAGACTGAACCACATGAGCAACTATGAGTTTGAGCGCAGAGCAAGGAAGATGGAGATTCCCTACTTTGATGGTACAACCAAGATGACAACACATGCATGGGTACATAAGCTAGATACTTATCTGCAGCTTAACCCCATGAGGGAGATGAAAGCCATAAAATTTTCCACCATGTACTTAGATGGAAAAGCTCATGATTGGTGGTATCATGGATTGACCACACTAGGCCACAATCAGATAGTGGCATACACATAGTTCACTCAGAGACTCATTGACAGATTTGACCAAGGGGATATTGAGTTGAATTTTCGGGAGCTCACACAGCTCAGACAGACAGGAGCACTAGAGGTGTACATTGAGGAATTCCATAGGCTAGCGGTCATGGTGCAGGATGTATCATAGACTAGACTTATGATTCTCTTCACTGAGGGGTTGATGGAACCCTTGAAGGGTTGGGTAAAGGATTTTAAGCCCACCAACCTACAAGATTCTATTTGGAGGATGAGAGACCTAGGACCAGCTGCAAAGCCAAAATTTGTGCCTAGACCACCTATTAACACAGGAGGAAGAGATCGGAAACCTCCAATGATCCTAGGAGGACGTGACCCAAGGGGGTTTGACAGGGGCAGAGGCAGATTGGATGATAATACTAGAAGGGAGTTGAGGAGGAAACAACTATGCTACAATTTCAAAGAGCCATGGAACCCATCACACAAATACATGGGCCGTGGCCAAGTGCACTACATAGAGGTGACTTTAGATAATGAGGAGGAGGAGGATTTTGGCCATATCCAAAACATGGAGGCAGACACCACAGAGACAACAGAGGAGGAGACCGCATGCCATGATAGTACGGATGAGGAGAAATCCACCTTGGCATCCATCAGTGGAGTGCCCAAGTACAACACTTTTAGGATGAGAGGAGTCTTGCAGGGGCAAAAGGTGTCAATATTGATTGATGAGGGAGATTCTCACAACTTCATTGACTCAACATTGTTACAGAGGAGGCATATACCCATGGTTGAATTTGAAGGGTTCAAGGTGGAGGTAGCAGGTGGGAGAAACATGCCTTGTGACAGGTACATTCCAGGCATGAAGCTTACATTGGGTAGGCATGAGTTGGTATAGGATGTCTATGTGATAGACCTTCCATATACAAACATAATCCTTGGAGTTCAGTGGCTCAGTACGTTGGGGCCTATCACCACAAACTACAAGACCATGGAGATGTCTTTCATAGAGGAGGGTGGATGAAAGGTAGTACTCCAAGGCATGACAGGTAACTCAGCCAAGGTAGTTACGACCAAGAGGATGGAGGCCATCTTCAGGAGATAAGAGATAGTATATGCAACTGAATGCATAATTTTGGCACGTGTGGATGAGCAGGGCAAGGTTCACTACACACCAGAAATCCAGGAAATCATTAACAAACAAAAAAAAGTGTTTGGACCTATACCACCAAGGGTGCCACTAGACAGGGCATTTGAGCACGTCATTGAGTTGGAAGCAGGAGAAAAACCAGTCATCACCACACTGTACATACATACGAAGAAATATAAAGATGAGATAGAGAAGGCAATCAAAGAGCTCTTGGATATGGGGAACATCAGGTCGAGTTCCAACCCTTTTTCTTCTTCAATGGTGTTGGTCAAGAAGAAGGATGGAACCATGTGCATGTGCATTGAATTTCAGGCATTAAATAAGAAAACAATCAAAAATAGGTATCCTATACCAAGGATTGATGAGATACTAGACGAACTTCATGGGGCTATATATTTCACAAAAAATGACCTACATTCTAGCTACCATCAAATCAAAATGAGGGAGGAGGACATCCCAAAAACTGCTTTCATGTGTCATTATGGCCACTATGAGTTCTTAGTGATGCCCTTCGGGTTAACCAATTCCCCAACCACGTTCCAATCTTGTATGAACCACGTCTTCAACAAACAGTTGAGGAAGCATCTCTTGGTATTTTTTGATGACTTGCTCATTTATGTCAAGACGTGGGAGGAACACCTTCGGCGTGTGGACCAAATTCTATCTATCATGGAGAAGCAATCATTGTATGCTAAGGAGTCCAAATGTGAGTTTGGAATGACAAAGGTTCTTTACTTGGGACACATCATCAAAGAAAATGGGGTACATGTACATCAAGAGAAAATTCAAGCCATAATGGAATGGCCTACACCTAAGACCCTTACAGAATTGAGGGGATTTCTAGGCATGTGCACTTACTATAGGAAGTTTGTCAAGGGGTTCTCTCAGATTTGTGCACCCTTGACTGATTTGACCAAGAAACGAGCTTTCAAATGGAGTGAGGAGGCCCAATTTACATTCGACAAGATGAAAAAGGTGATGAGCACAGGCCCAGTCTTAGCCCTACTGGATTTCAGCCAACCTTTCACCTTGGAGTGTGATGCCTCAGGAGAAGGTATTGGGGCCGTACTGATGCAAAATAGGCACCCTCTTGCCTATGAGAGACAAAACATCAGGGGACCTGAGTTACTTTACAACATTTATGACAAAGAGATGATGGCCATCATGCACACTCTGGCCAAATTCAGACAATACCCGATAGGTGCACGGTTTGTGGTGAAATCAGATCATAACAGTCTTAAGTACCTATTGGAGCAGAATGACTTAAATGAAAGTCAACAAAAATGGGTAAGCATAATACATGCCTATGACTTTGACATTGAATTTGTCAAAGGTAAGAACAACGTGGTGGCAGATGCATTGTCCAAAAGGCCATCCATTTATTCCATGACAGATGTGTTTTTTGATTGGAAGGACCACTTGGTGATGGAATATTCATAGAATCAGTTCACTTGTCAGGTAATGGATGGGAAAATACAGGACGATAACTTCAGGATCATTGATGGCCTCATCTATTATAAGGGATGAATCTTTTTGGTTCCTGAATCGACCTTCAAGGCCAAAGTGTTGCAGGCATGTCATGACTCACCAATGGCAGGTCACCAAGGGATTGACAAGACATATAGGCAGGTGAGGGAAAGGTTCTCATGGAAGGGCCTCAAGGAGGATGTGATGAGTCATGTCAAGGAGTGTACACCTTTCCAGGAGAACAAGGATGAGGAAACTCACCCGACAGGACCACTGCAACCCCAACCCATCCCAGAGCACAAGTGGGAAAGAATATCCATGGATTTCACCACAGGGTATCCATAGGCGCAGGGGAAAGACTGCATTTTCGTAGTGGTGGACAGGTTGACGAAGTTTACACACTTCTTCTCGATTGTTACAGACTTCAATGCAACATAGGTGGCCGAATTATTCTTCAGGGAGATCTTCAGACTGCACGACCTACCCAAAACCATTGTCAGTGACAGGGATAGCAGATTCATGAGTACATTATGGCAGGAGTTATTCAGGATAGCTGGTACGACCTTGACTCCTAGTACTAGCTATCATCCTCAGACGGAAAAACACACCGAAATAGTCAATGAATGGGTGGAAGGCTATCTCAGGAATTATGTTGTAGGGCAACAAAAGGCATGGGTCAGATGGCTACATTTGGGGGAATACTACTACAACACCACCCATCACATGTCCATAGGCATGACCCCATTTAGGGCATTGTACAACTATGATCCACTCTCTTTCATGGAGATTTCTTTTGGTGACAGCAGGGCTCCAATGGTATAGGATTGGGCACAACAGAGTCAAGATATCCTGAGGGAGATGAAGGATCATTTACATAGGGCACAAAACCAACAAAATATCCAAGTGGATAAACACAGGGTTTAGCTCAATTTTGAGGTTGGTGACTTAGTTTACGTAAGGCTCCAACCATACATGCAGGATTCTATAAAAAGGAGTGGAGCAGATAAGCTCCAACCACGTTTCTTTGGGCCCTATAGGATCAGTAGGAAGGTAGGGGCCATAGCTTATGAGATGGAGCTCCCACAGGATAGAAGGATACATAATGTCTTCCATGTGTCCCGCCTAAAGAGGGCCCTCAACCAACACATCACGCCCCTTGAGGTTCTACCACCTCTAGATGAAGAGGGGAAACTAGTTCTGATTACAGAAGAGATAATGGAGGTTCGAGAGAAGAAGCTCCTGAAGAGAATCATCAAAGAGTACCTGATCAAATGGAAGGACTTACCCATTGAGGATGTCACGTGGGAGAATGAACATGTGGTATAGGAGACAGGTTTGGAATTTCTTGAGGACAAGCAATTTCTAGTAGGGGAGACTGTAATGTCCCCCACCTCTTTATGAAGAGGTCTAGGAAGACTTAGTGGTCTAGAAATCCCCACTAGACCATAGTCTCACACAACATGGGGAAAAGTCAACCAAACTAATGTTATAACTTGAAGTTGACTTAGGAAAAAGGGAAAAAGGTAAAAAGGGAAAAAAGTAACTCAATGAAGAAATAGAACGTTGGAGGTTGAGTTAGGAGTTGAACCTGAGGGTTAAACTAAATCAACAGGAAAACATAATGGAGGTATAAAATAAAGGCTAGGGCTCACCTCTCATTTCATCTTGGATATTTGGTATTTTGCTTGTTGAGCTCTTTAGCACACAGTTTTGAGGGTTTTGAGATTACAAACCCTAGAGAACAACTCGGTGGTGAAAGATTCCACTCACCTTGTTCCAAGCTTGGTCTCAGGGATGAAATACTCCATCCACACCATTCTACACTCATCATCTATTCAGGAGAGCAATAGGGCCATACCAGTTAGGGTTTTCGAGAAGGGGCACACCATTGATTGAGGCACCGTTCGATCCAACTTATTGAGAGAGATTTGGGAGATTCTAGAATTATAGTTTTTCTTGTAGGACCTTGCTCATTAGTTTGGAGGCTTTCTTGAGGAGTTTCTATGACCAAATCATTATCTACAGGTTGGGACGGCTTTGAAGGAAGGAGGACATTTTGATGATTCAGTGATTCTCATATCTAGGAGGTTCTACCTCAGATATGATCTTGAAACTTCTCCTAGGGGTTTGTGACTACCCAATCTATCATCATATATAGTTTTAGGTGGTTTGGAGGCCTCATTCAGCCATGCCGAATTGTTGGTCCTATCTAGGGTTTCAGGAGGGCCGTACCTATTTAGGGTTGCAACATTTGGAGGGGGGAGACGTGGTATTTTGGATTCATATTTTAGGAGGGGGTTCACATTGCCTTGATCTATCTCTTGGTGGAGTTTGGTAGCATTTGGAGGTCTTCTTTAGGAGGGCCGAACCCTTGGTCTTCATATTCTTCAGTAGGACGTACCAACAACTAGGGGGGTTGTGCAAACCCTAGGTTTTTGTATTGGATCTCTCATATTGTATTCAGCCTTTGGGAGGCTTATCTTGTGTTTCAGGAGCATTTTGTAGCATCTCATATCTTCTTTATTGGATCTATCTGATGTTATTCTAGATCTACTCGTATATTGTATCAGGTTCTTGCTATTTCCTAATAAAGAGGTCATATCTATGCTTTGAGGTTCCATATCTTGTATGTTGATGAAATATTGCATTGTGTAAATGAATCTTGATAAATTGTGATGAAAAACTAAATATAAACCCTAGGGCTGAAATATCAGTGGCCATCCTGCAAACATAAACAATCAATAGTTAGCTAGTGTTTCCAAGTGAAAAAATTGGCTGGGGAACATTACAATTTGAAGGCTTCCTAGGATAGGCAAAAATTTTATGGAGACAGGAACAAAGTTTTCATATATTTTAAAGTGGAAGAACATTTTTTTTTGAAAGTAAAGGCAAAGAGAAGTTCGCTAAGATTAGGAAGCTGCTCGAAGTTGGTAGCAATATATTGTGGGCCTTTTGAAATATTCGAAAAGATAGGGCCAGTTGCATACATGTTATCTTTTCCTGCATCCATGAGAGTGCATAATGTATTTCATGTGTCATTGTTAAAGAAATATGTTCCTGATCCTAACCACGTAATTGATTGGAATGTGATCCAGGTGGAGAACGAAGAGGATTTCTGGGTGGAACCAGTACGCATCTTGGATAAAAAATTCAAAGTGCTCAGGAACAAAGGCATAGGGTTGGTAAAGGTTCAATGGACCTGTTACAGTATTGAATATGCTACATGGGAGCATGAATAAAACATGTGGGCATGATACCCACAAATGTTTGATAGTTTTAAAGAAGACATAATCCAAGACTATGTTTTGAGCAGCTAGAGTTCTAGAACCACATCTTAGAGTCTTGACCAAATGCGTTGGGGACCTTGATAAAAGAATGGCTCACTCCTTTAGTTAGCCTTGAAAAAAAATGGTACAACCCTTGGGTTAACATTGATAAATGAATGGTGCATTCCTTGGGTCAGTGAGTTGGGAGGAACATGATATTATGGTTGGAGTTACTGCTGGAGTTGTAAAATTGAATAATTTTATTTTCTAAGTATTGTGATGTAAATTTATATGTATGTATATCGAAATAAAGTGCACCGAGAATGGTACACAATTGTAGGGAAGGGGGAATGTAACATCCCCACTATAATCTCCAGTTTAATTAATTCTTATGTAGATATAATGTGTAGCTATGGCCAAGCGATGTAATATGTGAATTGTATTTCAATGTTTAATAATAAATGTGATGCGAGCTGCTAAGGGGAAATGGACAAGAGATGGGGGCTCAATTAATCCACATGAGAGGGGAGTGTCTAGGATAATGGCCAAGAGGGTTCCAAGGGGGAAATACCCATGTATATTAATTTAATCCATTTTCTTAAGTTTTCTATTTGTATATGAACCTTCCCATTATTGATTGAGTGTTATGAAATCCAATCATTGAATACATGTAAGAGGGTGGGTGTGAGAGGTCACATCCCAAATTTAATGGGAACATGGGGTTGAGTGCAATCATCTTGGGGAAGAGTGTGAGTCAAGAAAGGAAAGCAAAAGAGAGGAAATTCGTATGGGCCGGGACAACAAATTTTTTAGTTAGTCAAATTTGGGCATGAGAGTTAAGTTGAGAGCAAGAAACATAGCTTGAAGTTGATGCAGCCATGGAGGGTGAATTATAGAGAAAGATGGAGTGAAATTGGAGCTGTAAAATTGAAGAGTCAGGTTGTTAGGCATGAAAAGTGAACACATGGGTGAGTTGCACTAAAACAACAAGTGTTTTCTTTTGGTTTGCTGATAGTTTTCCTAGGAGCATTTTCCCTTGAGTTCCCAGCTGAGAGATTCATAGCTTCCTATGCCAGAGATACATTGATAAACAAATGAATCATTCCATGGGTTAACCTTGATAAATAGATGGTACATCCCTTGGGTTAAATCTAATAAATGAATAGTACATTCCTTGGGTTGGACATGTCAAGAGGAAGAGAGATGGTGGAAAATTAGGGTGGCTGTAGGAAAATATCAGTTGGGTTGAGATATTTATGAGCTATGAGTGGACTGTGAGAGACCACCCTATTTTGTGGATTTCTAGCCTCAACTCAGGTGTGACTGGATGTTGATATTTGGAACAATCAGTCTATGGTTGGGTGGAATGTCCGTCCCAAGCAGTTGGTTGCACAACTGTTGTGAAAAGATAAGTGTTTTATCTCTCTGTTTTGTTAAATTATGTGTTTAATTGTTGTGCATGAACTCTGTGTAAAAGATAATGATTTATATGTTGTTGTAATGAGTTGTTTATCTGCAATTCATGTTGATTATTAGCATCCTGTAGATGCTTCTATTTTATGGTTAAATACAATAACTAAATCTATTTTAATTCGTAGTTGTAAGATACAAGAAATTGGCTAACACTAAAATAATTAATTTAGTTAGCATAAATTTTGTTTTTAAGAGTATTCTGCACTGTAATGTCACTCAAATGGGCTAGGGGATGTTACAACCTTGGTTGGAATTTTGTATTAGTCATTTTTCACGAGTCCCATTAGTTTCTTATGAGAGACATTTCATTGTCCTCAGGATCCCTGGGCGAGCATCTAGAAGGTTCATGATTGGAAAATGATGAAAGAAATATGAAAGTAGAGAAAAATGAAATATGAAATGCAACTAAGTTGCCATGAGAAATCAAGATGCAAATGCAATGAAAGAAAGATGAACTAGATACTTAACTAGTCCCTGAAGAAGTCAAGTGCCACCTTGTAAATAATGTTCGAGGAGGGATCCATTTACCGATAATAGAATCCTCCTCCCTTATGTCGTGGAAAAATAAAAGAGTATGGCTCAAATATTTCCTCTATCTTGTAGGGCCCCAACCACAAAATGTCAAAATTTTGGTGCATTCTAGGTTTTTCTCTCCTCTTATCCCACATTAAGACTTGGTCCCCCTTCTTGAAATCTCTTTACCTTGCTTTATGATCAAAAGTCCCTTTTACCTTTTCTTGGTTCTTTTCCATTTGATCAAAATCCATTCTTTGAGTTTCATCCAATTCTATAAGTTGGTCACTTCGCCCCTGCAATGCTTCTTTATATGTGGAAAATTGTTGAGCTATTTGTAGTGCTGGAATTTGGAGGTTTATAAGTAAGCATGCTTCTAATCCATAAACTAAATAGAAATGGGTTTTCCCAGTAGCGGCCTTAATAATTGTGCGATCTTCCCACAAGGCATACTTAATGTTTCTATCCCAACTTTTCTTGTTTTCCCCGAAACATTTCTTTACACTATTCATGATGTTTTTGTTGCTGGATTATGCTAATCTATTTCCTTGAGGATAATAATTTGAGAAGTGTGCCAAATGATTCCATACTTAAAAAAAAACTCATTGAGCACCATCGAGCTAAAATATTTGGTGTTATTTGTGGTTATCTTGGTAGGAATGCTGAATATAGTGATACTTTTTTCCTCAAGAAACTTCATCACAACCTATTCTGTTGCTTTCTTTGTTGGGATGGCTTCTACCCATCTGGTGAAGTAATCAACGGTGGTCAAAACCCATCGGTAACCATTACTAGAGTTGTCCCTAAACTCGTCAATGAAATCCAATCCCCATTGTTGAAAGGGTGCTTCTATGACGACTGATTTAAGGGGAAGGGAAGGGAGGCATTGTTTCCCGAAAAAGAAATTACATGGTTGACAAGATCTAACATACCAATGCATGCCAGAGAGAAAAATGGGCCAATAATATCTCACCCTTAATATATTATGGGCAGTAGTGTGAGCTGAAAAATGGCCTGCACAATACCTTGAATGAAGGTCAACAACTAACTTGTCATCTTCTTCCTTATTCACACACCCGAGGATCACCCCATCAAGGTTCCTCCACCCGAGATCGTCTTCTTTCAAGAAATACTTCATAGTTTTGAGCCTTAGGGATCTCCTCTTATGATATACCAAATGATCAAGGTAAGTGAGGCTCTTCAAGTAATAAATGATATCTAAATACCACTCGTCATTCTCAATTTATCTTACAACAAAGTTGATTTGTTCCTTATCTCCCATCTCGATGGCTTCTTGATTTATTTCTATCAACATCTTAGCCAACCCTTGGCCTTTGATTATATTGGATGGTTCGATCTAGAAATCGTATTCCTATATATGTGAAACCCATTTTCCCTTTGATCTAAGACAATCCTATTGTGATAAAACGTCTTTTACAACAGGGTAAGGGATGAATGTTTTAATCTTGTTGTATCCCAAACAAGTTCTAAAATTCTTGAGGGACTTGACAAGAGCGTAGGCCCTTTTTTCCGTAATGGTGTAATTCAACTATGAGTCCCTAAGGTTTTTTCTCATGAAAAAAATCATTTGTTCATCCCCCTGATAATTTTTTTGCAACAGAACTCTTGCAATGGTATCCTTTGAAGTGAAAGAGAATATGATGAAGTCCTTAGAAAAATTTAGACTAACCAGGATTGGCGCGATAGTGATTGCTTATTTGATACATTAGAAAGATAACTTATCTTCATTGTCCCATTCAAAATGGGCATCCTTCTTCAACAATCTATTAAGGGGCTTACCAATTTCAACAAAGTTCTAAATGAACCTCATGAAGTTGATTTGGCCAAAGAAGGACTATAAGGATTTCTTGTCCTTAGGGAGAGGGATATTTTTGATGGTTTCAATCCTGGTGGGGTCTATTGAGATTCCATCTTTAGAAATAATATGACCCAATAACTTTCCTTTATCCACACCAAAGATTGATTTCTCAGGGTTGAGAGAAATGCCATATTCTCTGCACCTTTGGAAAATCGTTCTTAAGTGTTGGATGTGATAATCCCTTTTTTTGGAGATAGCGGTTATATAATCCTGGTAAATCTCTATAATTTTCCCGATCAAATCCTTGAAAGAATAATCCATGGCATGTTGGAAAGTATCCCATGTGCTGGTCAATCCAAAGGGCATTCTCAAATACTTGCAGGTCCCCCAAGGGGTGGTGAAAACAATTTTTAGTTGGTCATCCACCTTTACCAACACTTGGTTATATCCCAAGAAACCATTAAGCATGGACATCATCTCTGCTCCAGTGACCCTTTGCAGAAGATATTCCATGTTTGGTAGAGGATATTTGTCTTTAAGTGAAGCCTTTTTCAAATTTATAAAATCAACACATATCTTGATATCACAAGTATTCTTTTTGAAAATGACCGTATTAGACACCCAAGATGAGTACCTGATAGGATCAATTGTTCCTTCCTCAATCATATTTTGAAACTCCTTTTGGACTTGTGGGGCAACTTTCAAGTTTATCTGCCTAAGATTCTACCTGAAGGGATTTGTTCCTTACTTAAGGGGAATACATGTTGTATGACATCCTCTCGATAAGCCTTCAGATATTCGTAATACCAAGAGAAAACATACTTAAATTATCTTATGATGGAAATCAACTTCTCCCTTTCATCGGGTGTTGTTACTCTTCCAAAATTGACCATTTTTGGGGATTCCTCGGTGCCAATATTGAATTCAATGACCTAGTTATTGATTTCAATTGACAGATTCCCATTATACATGTCATTTCAATAAAAAATTCTCTCTAGGGGGATGTCACCTTTAGGTAAGGGTCCATTAGGTAAATCAATGATCTCAATAGTTTCCCTTTCTTCCAACAAGTTTATCCGGGCTTTCGAGAATTCACCTTCATTCTGGAGAAAACGTAGAATCTGTTTTTCATTATAAAAATACTTCCAATGTTCCAAGGTATCAGGTAGTGAAGGCATGAAATTTAATTCCACTTTATAGAGACCGATCTCTTTGAAGAGATACAAATTAGATGTGGAAATGACAAGGTTGTATTCCAAATGATTCTCTTCCCTAGGGATGGCTTCAATCGAAAAGATATCAAATTTCTTCATGGCATCCCAAACAACATCTCTGTACCATTTCAACCTTGGGCTCTTAGCAGTGAATTTCTTGTTAACCTGTGAAATGATGAAGTCCAAGTCTCCGCTTACATGCAGGTACTTGATGTTCATGTCAATGGAAAGGTTCATTCCCAAGATGCGGGATTCATTCTCAGCGATGTTGTTTCTACAGTTCAACTCAAGACTGTATGAGAACATGGTAGTCTCGTTATCTGGTGATCTCAAGACTATTCATGTGCCTAAGCTTGAGATTGAATATGCACCATCGACGTCTAAGCCCCAAGATCCTTCCTTATTTTCTTCATCTAGAAAAAGGGATTTTTCCAAAATGAAGGAGATGTCAATACCCTAATCCAGAACTTGATGGGTTATGTGATCTTTTAGAAAGTCTTCTTTTTTGGTCTTGTTTGGGAAAAAAAATTCTCCTCATTTTTATGGCACCAACTTCCTTATCTTTGCGTGGATTTGTTAGAACTTGTTGAATATGTTACAAAAACTTTTCTTCAACATGCCTTGCTGCTCATTTCCTTTCAAATTTCAAAATATCATTTATTGGGGGAGGTATTTTTCAGATGTTGGTTCCTTATATTTCCCCAATAAACTCATCATGTGAACAACAACTTTTTTAGTGGCCTCCTCTCATTCGCTTTGCAAGTATGTCCTGATATTGTGGGGAGGGTCTAGTATGAAAAAGTCAACAACTTGATTTATATGAATGATTTCCCCAAGAAAATCCTCATCTTGACAGAGAGAAGAGGTAATGTTCTCCTCTATCTCACACGCCATTTCTTGGGCTTCAGGTAAAGTTGTAGGGTGCCCCTTTCCAATTAGAATTCCGCATGGATATTTCATGGTTGACATGTAGGAATTGAGGATGGTACTCTAAGAAGGCTTGGAATCTTGAGGAAAAATCCTCACGAGGGTATTGAAACTATCATTGAAGTCCCTTATTCTTTTTCCAGACTTTCTTTTGTAGTTATAGAATTGATCATAAAGTGACTGGCAATTTTTTTTATTTTTTATTTTTTTATTTTTTTATTTTTTTATTTTTTTATGAATATTTTGGCAAAACATTCTTGAAAAAGATCCCAACTTGTGATTTCCCTAGAATAATACTATCATACCACTACTTATCCCTTCTGACAAGAATGTAGGAGAAGATTCTCATCTGGACATATTCATGTTGGCCATAGGGTTCAAGAGCACGAAGGAAGACATCTAAATGATCTTCGGTTGTAATGAAATCATCTCTCGAAAATATAGGGATCCATTCCTTAAAGTCCCTTGGGTGTTTTTGATGAGATTCATGTATATTTTTCATGTGTAAAGGTTTTTATGCATCTTTAATGCACAGGCTCCAGGTAGTACTTGGTGAACTGGTCAGGGATGAGAGTGAAGGTGTAGAGGAAGTAGGTGAAGATGGAGGGCTAAGAGAGGTAGATGGAAAATCATGAGAAGTGGAAGATGATGGAGGACTAGACCATTTGGGTGAAGTATGACAGTGCTTGGAATCATTTTTGTGGGTCGGGTAATTCCCTTTTCAGGTATGTTCCATAATGGAGTTTCCAGATGATATTTAGGATATGATTATCAAGGGTGGAAGGGGAATGTAGTTCAAGTGGAGTCACTCAACAAGCTAGGGGTAAAGGATTTGGGATAAAATATTTACAAAGTATTGTTAGGGAATGAAAGAGGATTCAAAATCATCCTCGACAACGACGCCAAAATGTTATCATGCAAAATTTAGGTTGGGAAAAGCCCGAACCAATCCATTGGATGACGATAACAGTAGGAGAGTTTACCCATTGTCACCTCAAATAAAACCTCCCTCGCTTCAGTGAAGTAAGAATCCAACACAAGGGTGAGTCCCGGGTGACCCTAGGGGGAAATGAAACAAAAATTGAGATGATGGAAGTGATGCCCCTATAGTTCAATAAACTAAGTGGAATATAGATTGGAAATGAGTCTGGGAAGTGGTTAATAGTTTCCAAGGAACTTGAGCACTTGTAGAAGATGATGTACCTACACGAGACACAAAAGAAGATGAGATACAAGCCAAACAATCCAATGAAAAAGCAAGTTAAGCTTGTTGTCCCTATTTGTAGTAGTCAACACAAATATATATCAACAATTAAATGATATTTTAAAGATGTTAAAAAGATGCTAAAATTCAAGTAATTGATGCAAGAGATAAGCTAGCAATAACTGGTGTAACTTAAGTATGAAAGCATAAAACTTTAGCTCAACAATTCACCAAGAGATATCACTAAAAATCATTTTCAAAAGAGAGAGATACCAAAATTTCCCAAGTAGGGCACAAATTTCAGCCACAATAGTCTTCTTACAATGGGAGAGCTATGATTAAAATGAAATAGAAGTGATCCTTATTTATACAAATCCTACTAAAAGTGTTTGTCCACTTAATTTTAGGGTAAACCAAAAAGTAAGGGGTAAAAAACCATTACCTTTCCCCCTTTATATTATAAAATTCAAATTTAACTTTAAAAATGCACATAAGAAACCCTAAAGTGACGTCATCCCTCTTCTAGGGTGACGTTTTGACACCTTTTGCAAGTCGTTGGGCCTTCTAGGGCCTACCTCTCATGCGCTAGGTTTTCCTCCTCCAAGTCAAGCCTTCTCCCATCAAAACATGCGAAGTTTCAAGCAACAACAACACCCCCTTCTTCCCATGAAATGAGGGACAATCCCGTCTTGGGTCAGTACACCCTAAAATCCCAAAAGGTAAGGAGATGAAGGGATGAAGTGTGGAAAGTGAAGAGTATGGCCGGGAATAGTATGATGACTTGTCAAGAGGACGTCCCAGTAGAAAACCTATCCCTAAGGGAGACCCACTTACTAGGGTGCAATGTCAACGGCCAAAGCGAAACAAGGCAAAGAGCATAGTTTCCAAGCAAACATTACATAATCAAAAGCAGTTTAAAATGAAACAAACTCAAATGCCTCACATATTGGAATGACACTCACCATAATACCTGACTTGTACCTCATGGAGCAAGACCCAATGTCTTCTAGAATCTAGCTGATGTAGTGTATACCCTCATGATGAACCTGGAACCATGGTAGTGTCACATACCTACTACCCCGATCAGATTTTTCGTTGATTTCCGCAGAATCAAAACACCCGAATTACCTATGGAGGCTTAGCGCAATCTAGCTCTTTCTCTCTCCGTTCCCATGTGATCACGGGTCATGATCACAGTTCAAATAAACACAATGCCTTTTGTATTTTCGTGCCTCGGCGCTACAGTGATGTCGACTCGTTCGAGTCTGCAATCGCCGAACCCTGACAGGGCTAGTGACCAACCAATAGGGACGAATCCCTACAGGGTTAGAAAATGGCCAATAGGAACAAATCCCAACAGGGGTAGAGAATAGCCAATGAGAATAGGCCCCGTCGCACGGTTAAGTGGAGTACAAGTGGCAGAGGGGAATGGAAACACGGTAGTCAACAGGACAAGAGGGGGCCCCATTTCACACGCCACACTATTCCGGACCCCCCCCCCCNTCTGGACCCCCCCCCGCTAAAGGCAGAACAACAAGGGGGATCCAGAATGAAACCTCAGCTGTAGATCTGGGTGGGTGGACTCTGGCCGTACATATCTGCTCGTTGCTTACCTTAATGCACACTCACGTCCCCAGCTTAAAGCCAACATCCCTTCCTCACATCCGACGGTTGTTACAGACCCTGAGATCCTCCGAAAGAATCTCGTCCTTTCATCGGGACTTATCATCATGAGATTCCGAACTCTCGATCATGAGACTCCCGAATTCTCGATCCCTGGTTTCCTGATGCGGTTAATCTCTCGACACGTAACCTTCGTAAATAGAACGGTCCAGATCTATCCTGGGGTTTCCACAGTGGAAATTCCTGATCTCTCATCATCGGGATTCCCGATTCCGCGATTCCTAATTTCCCGAAATGGGTAATCTTACAACACGTGGCCTCCGTCATTCAGACGGCTCAGATCTATTCCGGGGTTTTCACTATGGAAAATCCCGAACTCTCGTCAACGAAACTCCCGAATCCCCGATCCCTGATTTCCCGATAAGGGTAATCTTTTGACACGTGTCCTTCGTTAGTTGGACGGTCCAGATCTGTCCCGGGGTTTCCACAATGGAAAGTCCCGATCTCTCATCATCAGGATTCCCGATTCCGCGATTCTCGATTTCCCGAAATGGGTAATCTTATGACACATGGCCTCCGTCATTCAGACGGATCAGATCTATTCTGGGGTTTTCACTATGGAAAATCCCGAACTCTCGTCAACAGAACTCCCGAATCCCTGATCCCCGATTTCCCGATAAGGGTAATATTTTGACACGTGGCCTCTGTTAGTCGGATGGTCCAGATCTATCCCGGGGTTTCCACAATGGAAAGTCCCGATCCACTGGGGTTTTAACCCTCGGGTATCTCCTAACAGATCCAACGGCTGTCGTGTTTTTCAGTCGAGATCTGACGGCTCAGACGGATTCCTAACTTGTGGGCTCTCCCACGACTTCCTAATCGTGGAAAGATCCACGGTCCGGATACTCTCATGGACCTTGGAGATCTACGGTCCTGATTTCTTCGCTACCCACGAAGACACAGAGAAACCAAGTGGTAAGGTGTTTAACACCCTACTTTCTCCTACCAATCTAACGGTCGTGTGTGACCGCAGATTTCCCGACGGGATCTCATCCGTCGATCACCACCTATCAAGGTTAAGGCACTTGACACTCTATCTTCTCCTTCTGATCTAACAGTTGTGAGTGACCACAGATCTCCCGATGGGATCTCATCCGTCGATTCGATACATCATCCTTATGCTACCATCTCAGGTATTCAAGAGGATCGTTCCTCCTCGTGCAGGGTTACTAAGGCCCTACGCCTTCACATTCTCTTTCCCGGTTCTTGATGGGATTTTCAAGGAGGGTATCTCTATGGGGAGGTTCACCCAGGGTACTATATGAGGCAAATAAGGGTATTGTCCTCCCAAGAACCAGACATGAAGTCTGAATTAGATCAGTACGCATATAAATAACGATTCATGAGGACATAAGCCATACGTAGTCTTTCCATACAAATATACAAATACTAGTACTGATCAAAATACCATACAAACATTCTTATAATGAAATCATTCACAGTTTCACGGCTTAAGGGCATGATTATCAAAATAAACACACACACACACACACATATATATATTTCAAGATGCCAGAGGAAAAACACTTATCAGAATTAACACCAGGGGTCAAGCAACTCCTGAGAGGGGTGCTTGTTTCCACCCAACCGTAGGCTCAACGACTCCTAGCGGATTTACCACTAGCCACCCCCGAGCTGAGACCACGATGCTGTGAGACTGTGTCTCTGTTTGCCTGTGACTAGGAGCGAAGGTTACTCTCCTTCCTCTCTGCTATCACTCACTCTGCATATTTCCAGAGTTCTCTTCTTCCCCTCATGTCTTCCCCCAATCGCTTCCACCCCATGCCTTATCCTCTTGCGAGGTTGCATGTGGTGAAATTTCCCTCGTGATGGTTAGTCATGATGGCTCTACGGATGGGTGGTTCACCTCCCCATCCCTCATTAATTCCTGAGGAGCCATCAACCTGCCAGCCTGCGAGATAGTTAATTCAGGGCCAGTGAGCCGCTTTTGGTTCTCCGAGGTAGTGGAGTCCAAATACGGTATTAATTCTCGGTGGAAGTTAACGCCACGTTTCCAGGTGACCTCCACCGCCATCGTGGTCTCTTTTTCTGCACATCCCCTCTCAGCAGTCCTGCAATATAAATTCATAATGTTTTTCACATTTACTGACCTTTTCCATAAGGTCCATTCACATCACATATTCACATTCATGAGTTTGCCACAGTTCTGGACAGTCCAGTTATTTTTCTACAAACTGGGGGAAATAGGGTGTTACAACTCCCTCCCCCTTAAAGGAACATCATCCTCGATGTTCTTATCTTTTAACATGAATTGTATGTACAGAAGTAAACAAAATCGGATATGCCTGTCTTGTGGCATTCTCCATTTCCCATGTAGCCT
>SNQJ01S0047961.1:64373-74877 GCA_010110895.2 Picea sitchensis
AGTTTCACAACTTAATGGAATGATCATCAAAATAAACATATATATATATTTATATATTTCAAGATGCTAGAGGAAAAACACTTATCAGAATTAACACCAGGGGTCAAGCAACTGCTGAGAGGGGTGCTCGTTTCCACCCAACCGTAGGCTCAACGACTCCCAACGGATTTACCACTAGCCACCCTCGAGCTTAGACCATAATGTTGTGAGACTGCGTCTCTGTTTTCCAGTGACCAGGAACGAATGTTACTTTCCTTCCTCTCTGCTATCACTCACTCTGCATATTTCCAGAGTTCTCTTCTTCCCCTCGCGTCTACCCCCAATTGCTTCCACCGCACGCCTTATCCTCTTGCGAGGTTGTGTGTGGCAGGATTTACCTCACGCTGGTCAGTCACGATGGCTCTACGGATGGGCAGTTCACCTCCCCATCCCTCATTAATTCCTGAGGAGCCATCAACCTGCCAGCCTGTGAGACATTTAATTCGGGGCCAACGAGCCGCTTTTGGTTCTTCGGGCCAGTGGAGTCCAAATACGGTATTAATTCTCGGTGGAAGTTAACGCCACCTTTCCAGGTGCCCTCCACCGCCATCGTGGTCTCTTTTTCTTCACATCCCCTCTCAATAGTCCTGCAATATAAATTCATAATGTTTTTCACATTTATTGACCTTTTCCATAAGGTCCATTCACATCACATATTCACATTCATAAGTTTGCCACAATTCTGGCCAGTCCAGTTATTTTTTAACAAACTGGGGGAAACAGGGTGTTACAGGTAGTGTTGGCACAGGAGTAGACCCAGGGTTCAATGCTACAACAACGCACCAACAAAATCCTAACTACCAGCCCTTTCGACAACACCTGCAAAGCAGATGAAGTCTCACCTGAGGTAGAAGCAGGGGTGGTTGTAGGACTCAGATGTCTGCAACCTTAGCTAGGACACATATCTATGATTATAACACCTTATCAAAGAACTTAGAAATTACAGTGTATCATTATTAAACTAGTATCTACTTCGCAGACAAAACCCTAATTATAGAGCATCGCAATATTCAACCAGATTTAATATGTTCAAGCACTAAGCACATCCACATAGGTCAGATATAGCATTCATCCATATTATTAAGTAAGTAGCATCAACAGATATATCTAGCATTCATCTATATCAAAGCATCTAAACAAGTAAACACATAAACACATCAATACATTGCACAAAGCAACCATAACACAAGATATACGTGGTTCATCCCCACCCTGGGGCTACGTTCACCAACTCTTCTTCTCTTCATTATCTTCTGTCAAGTGTCTTACAGGCACAAAGCATCATAACTCTACTCCGCATAGGACATGAGATTTGTGTGGAATTCGCTAGATCCTCCTTCCCCAAGTATATCTAGGCACATAGCCTTACACAGTCTGCGCACAAAGCACTACAGATGACTTGCACATAGCTCCACAAGTCTTAATAATGTCTTCTTGCACATAGTTAGCACTAGCACTCAACCATCGATCACTACTTACATCACCTAGCTTTCTATTCATATATTAAAAAATAGGCCTAAGCATGGGTAAACCCATGGGACGACATTCCCATACCCATTACATAGCCCCAAAACCCAAAAATCCCTAAAGAGGGGTCGAGATCCCATGATCTCTGCTTCCTCTTGCACTCCACCTTCGACAGCCTGTCGAAGTCCCAAAAATAGGTCAAACATGACCAAGGATCCTCAAAATTGGTCAAGGGCCAATAGGCCCCCAACACTCACATGTGACTCGTCCCGAGTCACTTTGATTTGGGTAATTATGCCTCAAAAGCCTTGATCTTGGCTCGAGCTACTTCGAATTGTTGTTGTGCCATGGCCTCCTGCTTAACGAAATCTTGGATGACTGATTCGTTTATAGGTCCATCTAGGCGTTGTTCAGCTGCAGTGATGACTTTCTCCAGTTCTTCTAGTTGGCCTTCGATCTTTGAGAAAAATTGGAAAGCCTCATCATGTATAGGTTGGAACCTCTGAGTTACTTCCATGAATCTGCTATGAATGGTGTGGACCTGCTGTTGAGAAGTGTACTTCTCTTGGAATTGATTCATCCTTTCAACAACCGATATGGGTTTCAACTGCGTCTGTATTGTTTCTACTTTCTGCTTTGCCTTCTGGAGCTATGAATCCAGTGCCTTTAGTTATGGATTCTCAGTGAGTTGCTCATAAGTCTGGGCACTATGATCACTTAGTTTTTTAAATTCCATGGCAAGGGCCTTTATTCTCTCAACTGTGCTTCAATCCATTGCATCTCTTTGATCCTTCACATCCTGTGGAGTGTTGGGCACTGTGTGGAGCTCTAAGTCTGCTATTCGTTGCTGGAGCTACTGGATAGATTATGCAAGCTGTTCTACTTGATGCTCGACTCAGTCTTATGCCTTTGGCTCTAATCCTTTCATAGAGAGAAGTGCTCTATTGACTGCTTATTTCACTTCGATTTTCTCTATGAGAAAATGTTCTTTTTCTTCCTGAATCTGTGCTTTCTCCTCTTCAAACTTTGTCTGGAGAGAAACATTCTCCTGCTCCACAACTCGACATTGTTCTATGAATACTTCTTGCACTTTCTTCAAGGCCTGGGTGGCTTGTTCTGTTTCTTCCTGTGCGTGACGAAGGCAAGCTTATGTCGCATCAACTAGTCTGCGAAGTTGGGCTCGATCATATCCCAACTCTGGTTCTCCCGATGGAAGGGGCGCAGTGGACACTGCGCGACTGGAATGAAGGGCATGTTGTACCCCTTGGAGTTCAACATTGATTCTATTGTACATTTCTTCCTCCTTGGCTTCATGCTTCTGTAAGATGTTGTGTGAAGCATCTACGACAACTGCTATGATAAAGTCAAATTCATCGATAGTGAGCACAGTCTACATCTTAGTCAAGGTGGTTCTAGATTTCTTCTAGGAAGAGGGTTTCGTGGGAGAAACATTCCTCTTCTTCAAGGGATCAGTCTCATCTCTAGGCGATGTTACTTCACCTTGCTTCTAAACATCTTATTTTCCATTTATCTCTTCTACTTCGTCATCACCCCCTCGATCGGGTGATACTAAAGCAATTTTTTCTAATGTGTTGCTTAAGTATTGGACTTCTACTGTCTTCTTCCTTCTACTAGTTCTAGGTGTGTCATGTTCTTTGTGAGTGGCCTCCGGGCTTTCAATTTCGGGGTCAGACATCTCTGCAGGAGCAACGGGGATAAGGAGGTATTCTGACTAGTCCTTATTTATCTCCTCGAGGTCCTCTTCTGTGAGCTTGTAGTACAACTGAAGCTCCTCCTTATGATCGTCTACTCGCACAGTGATATAGACGAAGTGTCGATCTTCATAGAACTTCATGAGGGGTTGAAACCGATGTAGGGTGTTCGATTTCATGTGAGGTTAAACTTCAATAGCCCTCTTTAGTTGGATATAATATGTGTGAAAGACCATGTTCAACTGCCACTTTTTTCCCATATTGCTCGAATACCAGAGCGTGGTGAACTTCGTAGCAAGTGGCTCGAACGGATCAATGTCTGAGAAGGTCACACCTTTCGGCATCTCCCAAGAAATAAACACTATGAGGATCAGGAGACAACTGAAGTGGAACTCATAGACCTGATCCTGAGCTTCATGACAGTCTAACTCTAGCTGGTTGACTAGGTACTTCGCCCAGTTCATCTGTAGGCTTTCTACACATTTCCCCGCGACGTCAACGACAAACCCTGTTCCCTACATGGGCATGTTCTTCCTTAATATATTTCCTACAATTAATTGGCATGCTAGGCGCACTGTGCCATTCTGGATGGAAGCTACCTTATAGCCTCAAGCCCCCTTCTCAACATCGTCATAGGTGTCCTTGATCTTCTGTGCTAATTTGTGATCTGTGGCTTCCCCGGATAGAAGTTCCGCGGGTCGGGTCCTTGCATACTTAACCCGATGATCCTATGGATCAACGTCAGATCGACTGTGATATGTCAGTCTAGCCATAAGTAACTACCATGGTAACATGAGAGCAGGAGACTAACATAGGCGTTAACCTCTTGGTGCCTTCCGAAGTGTGGAATTTTCATTACATTCAACCAGGTGGACTGCGCGAGGTTTATCGTCCATGGCTGGGGGATTATTTTCTAGTTCTTCCCCTTTGTCCTAGTCAAGTATTATACAGGGCGAGCATACTATGGTTCTTTCTGTATCCTAGGTTGAAGTCACTGAACTTCAACGTTTCGATCTTATCCTGCTGTGCTGTAATTGCGCGTATCCCCTTCGGGAGGTATGCAGTAACCATGGTGTAATCAAAATATCTTGGTAGACTATTGCGACTCACCACACCGACCAAAGGCGGGATGTTGTTGGGTAAGATGGTCGAGATTAAATTCACATTTTCTAGGTCATCTCTATTCTTGGTTCTCTTTTTTGTGACGACTCGGGATAGTCCGGATCGCGAGTATTCGACAGAGAGGCTTTCACTCCTCTGGTCAAGGATGGTTGAATACTTGCAGACATTAATTTCTCAGCCATGAGATCGATGAGAACTTCTTCGACAATTTTCTCCGCGGTGCTGAGCTTTTCCGACATACACGCTTAGATCAGATGGATGAATGTGTGCGCAAAATAATAGAATTGGTGTCAATCTTACTAATCACAATGCAATAGCAATGAGTTCTCTTTGATACAATTCGCAAAATTGTTCTCGGTGCAAAAACCGACGGAATAAGTAGACAACAACATAACAAATCTTTCCAACAGACAAGAGACCTTCATTAATTCAATTCTTTCCATTACAGCGTAGTCCCAACAGTCTGATTGTGAGCCTTTCGACCACAAATGTTGTTCTACCCGTTCAGGGCGTTAGTCTAATGGTTATGCTGTTTCCAATAGCTATATTGCTTCACTATGGAGAAGTGCCATGTGGCGCTGTTCTGCTATCCCGACGAAGTTCCAGTTTTGAAATTTTTTCTTTTGCGAAGTTCCCTCTGGAATCTTCTATAATTTTTCAATCTTTGTTCTCTTTTTGCTGGGATTTCTAGACTTTTTCCTAGTGAGCTTCATCTTGGTATTCCTCTTTCCATTCTGATTCTTATCTCCTCTTGTCATAGTAACTTCACGCTGTTGAGATTCTTTCCTAGGATTCAAGGGAAATACTTCTTCTTTATCAGGGGTACATGCTTCAGTGTTCTGTGACTCTTCTTGCGTTCATTCAACTTCGACATCCAAGTTTCTGGTTCTAACTAGCTTCGATCTGTTCTCCTGTTCTTCAATCAAGTGTGCGATCCTCCTAGTCATGAAATATTTTAATTCTTACTTCTTTCGCTCTAAGAATTCTTCTTCTTTCCTTCTCGCCTGATCCCTTTCAATCCAAGGTTTTCCTAGTAATATAACAAATGGGGTGTTGTTCTCAATAAATTTAACAAACTCAAAATCTTCTTCTGTCGAATTTCCATGAGCACTCATAGATATTTGGGTAAGTATTCCACATATGGTTATCAAATTTCCTCTAAATAATCCTATTCCTCCTAATGAAGGAATCATAGCAGGCTTTCCTAAAATTTCCCAAGTTCTTTCTGTCATTATATTCACCTGTGTTTCCTCATCCAGAATACAATCAATGTTGAAGTCTCCTATTCTTACTTCTCTTTTCTCTTTATTTTTTAAGATATCCGATAGATTAGTATCTCTGTGGTCATTCAAGGTTTCTTTCATCTATAATAGTACAGTCTCTGTTTCCTTCTTGGGTTATTCCATGGTCTCAGTTTCTTGACCTTTCTCAGGGTCTACTTGTTCCATATTCATTCTTTCAAGCTTAGCAATCATTCTAGGGCAATCCAAAACTTCGTGATCCATAGATTTACAACAAAGACAACTGGGTATTCTACCAGGGCATTCCTTAGCAATATGTCTTGGTCTTCTACAACTGTAACAAAGAGTTAATCCTCTCTCTCTCTTAAATGATTCCCATCCTTTCCTGTACTGCGCACTAGGATCGTGGTAGCTAACCTGTAAAAAATTATTTTTAGGATGCTGCATCCATTTATTAGTCCAAACATTCTTTCTATGCATAGGAATAACATATCTTTCACTATTCCTATCAGATCTACTCATATCAAATCTTCTTTCTTCTAGTTGTGCCCTAGTTTTCAGGTTAGGACAAAATTTATCAAACATACCTAGATCCATATTCTTGAAACAAAAATTTCCACTTATCTTACTTTCGACAGAGCACAAATCTTCCAGGTCTAAAAATTTTCACTATTCTTACCTCTATCAGAGCACAAATAATTCAGATCTTACCTCTTTTCTTCAGATCTGCCTCCTTCCTTAACACATATCTTCGCAAGTCAAGCAACATATTTACACACAAATATTTCTTTCTTTTCCTCAGTTCCCAACAATCACAGTTTTAGGTCAGATCTTCGCACAAAGCTTCTTGTTCCTCAGTTCCCAAAAATCACAGTTTTAGGTCCCAACAATGGAACCATTTGTTGGCACAGGGATAGACCCAGGGTTCAACGCTACAACAATGCACCAACAAAATCCTAACTACTGACCCTTTCGACAACACCTACGAAGCAGATGAAGTCTCACCTGAGGTAAAAGCAGGGGTGGTGGCAGGACTCATATTTTTACAACCTTAGCCGGGACACATATCTATGATTATAACACCTAATCAAAGCACTTAACAATTACAGTTTATCAGTATTAAACCAGTATCTACTTTGTAGACAAAACCCTAATTACAAAGCATCGAAGTATTCCACCAGATCTAGTATGTTCAATCACTAAGCACATCCACATAGGTCAGATCTAGCATTCATCCATATTATTAAGCACGTAGCATCAACATATCTATCTATCATTCATCTATATCAAATCATCTAAACAAGTAGACACATAAACACATCAATACATTGCACAAAGCAACCATAACAAAAGATATACGTGGTTCACCCCCAACCTGGGGCTACGTCCACCAACTCTTCTTCTCTTTATTATCTTCTGTCAAGCATCTTACAAGAACAAAGCATTAGAACACTACTCCACATAGGACAGGAGATCTACGCGCACTTTGCTAGATCCTCCTTCCCCAAGTAGATATAGGCATAGAGACTTACACAGTCTGTGCACAAAGCACTACATATGACTTGCACTTAGCTCTGCAAGTCTTAATCATGTCTTCTTGCACATAGACAGTACTAGCACTCAACCATCGGTCGCTACTTACATCGCCTAGCTTTCTATTTATATATTACAAAATAGACCTAAGCATGGGTAAACCCATGGGCCGACATTCCCATACCCGTTAGATATCCCCAAAACCCAAAAATCCCTAAAGAGGGGTCAGGATCTCGCGATATCCACTTTGTCTTGCACTCTGCCTTCGAAAACCTGTCGAAGTCCCAAAAATAGGTCAAACATGACCAAGGATCCTCAAACTTGGTCAAGGGCCAAAAAGTAGTAAGGTGGGTCTCTGTATGTGCAAGTGGACATTGTTGGTCAAGTTGTCTCTTGGTACTCCATGTCTGCAACTTGAGGGCCTTGAGACATCATCTCCTTAGTTATCCCTAGGAATTGGGGATAACATGCATCGTTGGAAAGTTGATGATGGGATCTATGCAATGATTCCATTTTCGAGACGATTTGAGACGATCGAATTTTGAGAATTTATGGATCCCTTGGGACCTTTGTGAGCATTCCGGATCCTCCTGGACAGGGATGATTTTAGGGGCTAAATTTCGCTCACGCGCTAATTTTCCAAGGTTTTTCCAAAAACGAGATTCGCTATTTTAAAAACGATTCGCCCAAATTCTATAGGATAAAATTATTTTACCTTAAAAATCGCCAAAATTGTATAAAAACTATATAAAATCCTTAGAAATTTGAATATTTTTACAAAAATATCGTCAATCATTTATAGTTGGCATATGAAGGATTAGTAAGATTCGCCAATGTTTCTACATTTTAAAATAAATTTCCATCCTTAAAATCATCCCTGCTCCTGGACCTCTATGAGCATTCCTTAGATCCTCATGGATCACCTCTTGAGATAATAATATGTCTTATTTTCTTATCAAGGGATATTATCCTTTATTTTTAATCCTTAGTATAATCTCCCTCAACCACTGCCTCATAAAAAATTGCAATCTAGCTTTCTATTTGAGAGAATTCTTGATCCTATTGTCTAAAATTATTAAAACCCCAATTTGAAGTTATTGATTTTACCTTCCTTAAACTACTTACAAATTGAAAAAATGTTTAACTTCCCATATTTCCACTAAAACCTATCCATTCTTCTTTTACCAATGCCCAAAACTCCTCATCCTCCAACCAAGTAGGGTTAAACATGAAAGCACTAGAAGGATTCCTTTCCTCTATGTTGATTTGAAGCAAGATAGGAAAATTGTCTAAGTCACCGCCTATTTCAATCCATGATCTAATTCTCTCCCCACCTTCCAATACAATTTTTGAAGATAAAATCTATCCAATATCTTAGCTACTATCATCTCTCCCACCCTATTCTTTCACCAATTAGGGATACTTATGATTGGCTCCACATTTACTAGGCCAACCTCTTCTAATTTATGAATAAAACAACCTCCTTGTGATTCAACTTTAGTTGTTTACCCCCAAACATATACTTTGTTCAAATCAAATTTCAATCCTCCACCCACAAATAACCCCTCATACTTTATGAATTCTGTAGCAAAAACATAATCCCAAAACTAAATCTTTTCTCATATGGCCCAAAAATGTTGGCCACAACAAAACATTTCCCCAAATAAATAAAATATCTTTACTCCTAACCCTAAAAAAACAAACATAGAGTTAAGAAACCTAAATTCCCTCTTCCTGTTGATGTTTGGTATGTGCGGGAGGATCTTTCCCTCCTAGATGACCTTTCTTATATGCAGAGAATATTCCAGAAGCAAGAGATCCATTGGACATATGTTGAAATACCCCAAAAGAGAAGTCGACCTAGAAGAATAAAGAATAAAGAAAAGACACCTTTCCAGAAGAGAATTCGGCCCAGCTAGAAGGATAGGAAGACTATAAATAAGGAGGAACCTTAGCTCATTTGTTCACTCACTCACACTCTTTCGGCCACACAAAAGTAAGGCACAAGTTTGGAGAAGGTGACAAAATTGTTGCAATGACTTAGTTTCTTCTTGTTCAGTCTTTTGGTGTCTCTCTCTTGTGTGATACTCCTTGAGGAGGTGTGATACCTTGGTATGGCATTGTTGCTGCAGATGTGGTGGTATTTATGTTTGAGCTATCTGCTGGGCTAAGGTTTATCTATTTGGATTTTCTTTGTGAACAAAATCTATTTAAGAAAGGTTGTTGGGTTTTCCCCCCATTTGGGGTTTTCCTACGATAAATATCTTATGTTCTTTTTATCTCTCGTTTATGATACTACTGCTCAATGCATGATATATATATGTTAATGGTAATTAAGTAAAATAACACTAGTAACTCTAATTCTCTATAAATAAGGAATATCTAACATGGTATCATAGTTGGTTACCTTTTGAACAATTTGACCACTAGAAGGAAGATCGCTATAGCAACACCTTGCAACTACAATACTTGGTCAAGCTCATTGAGAAGTATCCCAAGTTAGTTGGGGATAATCCTTTCATAGAGAAGTGCGCCCTATGCTAGAACACCCCCTAAAACCCTCAACATGCAGTTTGGTGAAGTTTGAAAAATTGAGGTTTTTTAGTGCTAGGGTTTCTACCAACAAAAAATGTCAACTAGTATGAGAGTTGAGGATAGATTGGATGGAGTAGATAACTTCAGATTATAGAAGCACATAGTACTTCTCATTCTATATGATAATGAGTTATTGGATCATGTCAAGTAGGTGCTTCCATAACTAGAAGAAGAAGACGCCAAAGCAAAATTCAGGAAGAATGAGGTCAGGGCCAAGAGGATCTTGACAGACTCAATAAAGGATCATCTGATACCTAATGTATCATAAATGAAGACACCGAAAGATTTTTTTTATGCCCTAACCAGACTTTATGAACGTAAGAATACCAGTCGAAATCTTACTCTAAGGCATCAACTCAGAAACGTGACAATGAACAAGCTAGAAACAATAGCTAACTATTTCATGATGATCTCGTAGATCAAGGACCAATTAGAAACAATTGGAAATCTAGTAGAATACATTGAAATCGTGAATACTACATTGAATGGATTTCCATCCTCTTGGGATCCATTTTTTCAAGGGATTTGTGCCAAAAGAAAATTTCCCAAGTTCAACAAGCTGTGGGCAGACTGCACCCAAGAGGAATCCAGGTTGATATCCAAATCAAAGAAGAATAATGATTATGAAAATCAAAAAATTTCTTCACAAGTGAAGAAGAGAAAGGGAAGGGAAGAAGCTAGCTCGAAGAATCCCAAGAAACCACACCACATGAAGGATGCATCAAATATGAGATACTACCCAAATCCTGGCCAACAACCCAACTTTTCCTGGCAACCTGGTGCCAGTCAAACCCC
>SNQJ01S0047961.1:74887-97943 GCA_010110895.2 Picea sitchensis
GAGTGGTTTTTTGAGGAGTTACTCAGCATGGCTTTGGCTAGGAAGAGGCATGAGTTGGCCTGATGCCAGGTAAACCTGTATGGTGCATTTTAGGGTTATAACAGCAAGGAGATGGGGCATTATGCCGCACAATGTCCTCTTAAACATGAAAAGGGAAAGAATAAGTACCATGCATATATAGAAGATGTTGAAGAGAATAAGTCAAAGTTTGAAGAGTATGTCCTTTAGCCAGTAGTGATTCCAAGCACATGACCAAGGAAACTATAAGTGGGTCAACAACAACTAAACTTCAGGTTTTCATATCAGGTTTGATATTTTTATACTGTTGCAATTTACGTAAGTGTTGCAATATTTAAATTATATTATTGCTATCGCTATTGCTAGTTTAGTAAGCAATTGATATTTGTTGGTATGATTACCATTAAATGAATGCTCATATTAATAATGCACTAGTTTACAAGATAAATTGATCTCCTCTAGGAGATGTTCTTGGTTGTTGACCCTGCCTCAGGTAGGTTATCTTGTAAATTCCATGGAGGTTACCATGGAGATGTTGTTTTCCTTGTTTATTTTTCTGGGAAGGTCATGGGTAATAACTATGAGAGGGATCTATAATGACGGTTGCAGGAGGCAACAATTTATATGGTCTTTAGCTGAGACATGAAGTAGACTATCTAGACATAGAGTTGTGCACATCCATGTAATGAAGGAGAAGAGGAGGTCAACACATGTTGAGGGAGAAGATGACTCCGAAGATTACATAGCTTCAGAGCGAGTCAAGCTTCAGAGGGAACACGCAGACTCAGAGTGAGCATGATATTAGAGAGAGACAGTTGCTTAGATACTTTCATTTAGAAATTATTCCTCCTCATATTCATAATTAGATGGGAGAGATGTCCTCTAGGACTGATAGAAAGGAGGCTAGATTGAAACTTTAGAGGCTTTGAGGAGATATGAGACCTCTTGGGAGGATTCCCTTGTTTCAATGATAGAGAAGGAAGTTAGTTAGAAGGGATGGTATGTGGACCATTGGGATCAGTGTGATATCGTGGTTGATTAGGAAGCAGACGTCAGTGGCACTCAATACAACAAAGGAAGAGTATAAAAAAACTAGTATTGCAAGCCATGAAGGAGTCTGGTATCGAACGTTTCTTGCAGGAATTCATCCCAGACATGATGCAAAAGGGAGCAGTGAAGCTCCAGTAAAGAAATTGTGGACATTCTCACCAATATTTTTTCCAAGGTGATGGACATATGAGTAGCATCGGGTAGACATTCTCCCAGATTGGTCATGCTGATTTGACCAAATGAGAATGATACATTGACTCACAGGATTAGCCATGTTGACTTGGCTAGTGGTGAATGGACCAGGTGTAGTATTTCTCGTATTAGTCATGTTGATTTGACTAGGAGTGAAAAAGACTCGAGGTGCTCTAGAGAGAATCTCGGTGTGATGTAGAATGTCCACCCTCATTGAGAGGGAAGTGTGTTGTTTCTTCTCATGTCGTGACCCAAAAAGGATCCAGAGAATATTAAGGACAACTCATAACTCATAGAAGCAACTCAATAAGCTCAGAATGGCCTCAATAGACAGAGAAAGGGAAAAAATTCAAAGTCCTCAAAACTCAGTGAAAATGACATCATTGTGAAGAGTGCATCACAAGATTTCCAACAATGTAAACGAATTGTCAAACAAAGTTATGGATCGAAATATATTCATGGTCAAAGTTTGGTCAACCTAGCCCAATCAACAGGGGATGAGTCAACATCCATACTGCTGACGTCAACATCAGTACGAATGATGTCAGCATCCGTACAATGTATGTGGAACACACATGAGGCGACACATGTCATGTTGATGTCAACATGACATCAATATGGTGACGTGGCAACACCATAGTCTCCCACGTGTCACTCATTTTTGGCATTTTTGGGTCATTTCGTGGACCAATAAAAATGTGCCACGTGGCAGTCCATACAACCACATGGTAGACCGTACGGTGATGTGGTATTTGAATGTACAGTTGGTTTACATGTCCCAATGGTTGGATTGCATGTGGCTTAGTCATGGGATTCCATGTGGCAATGGGCAAATTCCCAATGAGGGCCCGATAACGAAATTTCAAAAATAAAAAAAAATTATGGTGGGTTCGCCAAATCCGGTGGAACCCTGCCAGATCTGGCAGACCAACAGACATATCCGAACTACCTCCAAGTTGGCAGAACCACTATGTATATATATTCACATGCGTTATAACCAACACCTAAAAGGGGAGGCCCGCGAGATCGACCCCGGGACCTCCCCCACTATATACACCTTAACAAATGCTCTACCATCCACTAGGCCAAAAAGCCTCTATTGTTTACAAAGCCCAATTTTTTATTTAAAAATTCAAATTCACCCAGTGCAGGGGGAGGCGCATGACGGTACAACTGTGCATGTTTTATGAGGTAGTTTTTGGAATTAATTGCAGGTTACATGGCACGAAAACTGAGGCAGAGTTTCTCTTGGACTCAGGAGTGCCAGAGTCAGATTGAGACATGGAGACAATCATTTTTGGGTAATTTTCCGCCACGAATTCAATGGTGTTGTCTATTTTCTGATTTGAGCAAAGCTTCTATATCTTGATTCTGGAATGAGGTATACTTATGTATTTTTCCAAATTCAATTGCTGAGTTAATAAAAAGGCCTCCCCATTTGAGAGCAGGACCCAAAGACGTAGTCCAGTAGGGATGGACTCCGCTATCAAGTTTTTGTGTTCATATTTTATTCTTATGTCTCTTCATTATTGAGCTTTTCTTTCTTCAATGGTGAACTTTAATTTATGCTCATTTAATACAATTCTTTATAAGTCACTTTGATGAAAAGATCCTAGATCATGTTGGTATCAGAGAAGTCATCTTTGACGTGAATTGTTGAGTGTGAATGATTATTAGGGCCAAGCATAAGCAGGGTAAAGGAACTCCTAAGACTTTCAATCCTGAAGTTGGTCGTGCATCCCGAAGGAAGAAAATGGCAGAAGAGGAAAATCGTGACGAACAGGAGAAAAACTTCCATATGGTCTTTTATCGCATGTCAGAAATGGTTGAATGAATGTATGGAGAATACGAGAAGAGGATGAAGAAGAAAGGGAAGAAAAAGGAAGCACAAGCTGATGATAATGATTTGTTAATTCAAAAAGTTGGAGGAGACTCTTCTGAGCCTCCATATTAACCATCAAGTTCTAGTTCTTCTTCCTATGACAATTCTCATCATTCTCATCATTCTAGCCATAAAGCCTCTTTTAAGAAACCATTATTAAATCTTGATGTAAAAATTTCTTTACCTATGTTTAATGGAGATGCTAATCCTGAAAAGATAGATAATTGGATCTGATAGGTTGAAGTATATTTCCGTGTTTAACATATTGATGAAGAGGAAGTTAAAGTGAAATTGGCTTCTCTTCGGTTGGAAGGCACCGCTCTCGTATGGTGGGAGAGAAAAATTTAGGACATAATTAAGTGTGGTAATCTTCTTTCCTCATGGTCGAAATTTAAATCAACGATAATGAAGCAATTTTATCCATTGGGTTATTTACATAAAAAAATGATGGAATGGAAAACTTTAAGACAAAGTAAAGGTCAAATTGTACAAAGTTTCACACAAGAGTTTAGGAATAAATCTCTTGCATTAAACATTCCTTTGGATTCTTATGAAACTTTAATGAAGTATATTGGCGCACTTCACAGTTATATTCCTCATACTTTGCTATTGTTTAACCCCACCAGTCTAGACGAAGTTTGTGTGCAATCCACTCACCTTGAGAATAGGGGAAAGCATGTTCAAGAAGATCCCACAAAGAAACCTTACAATCTCCCACATAATCCATTTAATAAGTTTAAAAGGAAGGACAAGAAGACCGCCGCAGTAAAGAGAGAAGAAGGAAATCCATCTTGCACTCATTGCAAGAAATGTGTTTATGATGATGAACATTGTTGGAAACTACATCCAGATAAGAGATTGAAATAGTTCATTGGAAAGGGGAAGACAACAAATATTACTACAGTGCAACAAGATCTTGGTTCTGATTCAAGAGACGAAGGAAAGATCACAACGGTTGGAGTACAAGGTAAATATTCCCTTCATTCTAGTTCAAATTCCATAATGAATCTCATGATGATGAACAAAACAGGAATGAATTATTTCACAAAAGAGTTGTATCTAAACACACTAAGATAGATACATTGTTTGATCCGTGTTCCCAAGTAAACTTGATATCTAAAGCACTTGTCAAAAAGATGGGTCTTGAAACGAAACCACATCCAAAGCCTTGTCCTCTTGGTTGGGTATGTGATGAAGCAAAACTTGATGTCACCAAACAATGTAGGGTCAGATTTTCTATTGCTTCAAATTTGATTGATGAAGTGGATTTGGATGTTGTATCACTTGATATATGTGTCATAGTGTTGGGGAGTCCTTATATTTATGATAGAAAAACAATCTTCTTTCGTCACGAGAACAAATACCACCTTACTAAGTGGGGAGTGGAATATATTGTTAGAACTCACAGCATGAGGGTAAACACAACACTTGTTAGTGCAGGTCAAAATAAGAGACTCATAAACACTAATAATATATATGCACTCATGGTCGTAAAGGATAAAGATGTTGGAACATCTGACATTGATGTGATCCTTCTCATAAGAAATAATTAATTGATATTGTTTCTGAGTATGATGACATTTTCTAGGAACCAGATGGATTACCTCCTAAGAGGGAAATCCAACATGAAATACATCTTCAATAGGATTCTCCTCTTCCTAATGTGGGCATGTACAAGATGTCAGTTTTAGAGATGAAAAAGATCAAGAAGAAGGTACAAGGATTATTGGATCAAGGAGTCATCAGGCCCAACTCATCTCCTTGTGGTTCTTTGATCGTGATGGTGCCAAAGAAAGATGGCACATGGTGAATGTGTGTCAATTACCGGGCCTTAAATAAAATCACGATGAAAAATCTATACCCTCTTCCTCATATAGATGATTTACTTGATCAGTTAAAGAATGTTGTTTATTTCACTAAGTTGGATTTATGCAGTGGATACTAGCAGATCAGGGTTGCAGAACAGGAAGCATGGAAGACTTCCTTTAAAACCAAACATGGATTGTTTGAGTGGTTAGTTATGCCGTTTGGGCATTGTAATGCTTCAACAACTTTCATGCGTGTGATGAATGATGTATTCATTCCTTTCTTAGATGATTTTGTGATTGTATATTTAGATGACATTCTTGTTTTTAGCGGGACTTGGGATGAACATGTGAGGCATGTAAACAAAGTATTGGATACTTTGCAAAGGGAAAAGTTGTATGTAAAATTGTCCAAATGTGAATTTGGTAAGACTGCACTTGTGTACTTAGGTCATATTGTAGAAGGAGGACAATTAAAATTTGATCCTTCCAAGATTGATGTAATTGTAAATTGGCCTGAGCCCAAAAGTGTAACCGAGATACAGAGCTTCTTAGGTGTAGTCCAATATTGCAGGAGATTCATTTCAAAGTTATCCTTTATATCCACTCCTTTGAATGCCTTAACCAATGTGAAGAACACTTTTTAGTGGGGAGGAAAGAAACAAAAATATTTCAACGCTTTAAAGGAAAAGATTAGTACCGCAATAATATTAGCACTATCGAATCTTCAAAAACCCTTTGAGATCGATACATATGCCAATGGATACGCCATGGGTGCATTATTGATGCAATATCGTAAGCCTATATGTTACCACTCCAAAACTTTTAACCAAGCTGTTGTTAACTATCCTACATATGATAAAGAGTTGTATGAATTAGTTCAAATGATAAATAAATGGAAGCACGACTTGTTAGGGAAGGAAAAAATAATACATACAGTTCACCAACCCTTGCAATATCTCCAAGCACAAACCAAACTGCAACAATCTCGACATTACATATGGATGGATTTCCTACAACAATTTCATTTGGTAATCAAGTACAAAAAGGGTACAAGTAACAAGGTAGATGATATGCTTTCTATACCTCCTATTGATGCTTCTATTATTTCAAAGAATACTTCTTTATCTCATGATAGCTATGTGGAACAATATGCCATTGATGAAGATTTTAAAGAAGTATATGAGAAGCTAACCCATGGTTCACAGGTAGAAAACTATTGTTTGTAGGGAAAACTACTCTATCATCTTGGAAAGATATGTATTCCTACAAGTGAACGAGTCCATGTAATATGATAAGATCACACTTCTCTTGTGTCTGTGCATTTTGGGGTAGGAAAAACTATGCCTCATTTGCAGAGGTTTTGTTAGTGGCCTCAAATGAAAGCAATTGTAACTAAATATGTAAAGGGGTGTGTGATGTGTTCTACTTGTAAGCCCACTAATAGAAAACTGGGGCTATACTCTCCACTACCTGTTCCATCCCATCCATGGAAAAGTATCTCCATGGATTTTGTAGGGGGTTTACCAATGTTGAAAGGGGGTCATGATTATTTGTATGTTGTAGTGGATAGGTTCAAAAAGATGTGTATCTTAATGCCATGTGAAAATAAAATCACTGCTGAGAATACTGCTAATCTCTTATTCCAGTATGTTTGGGTTCACTTTGGTTTACCCACATCCATTATCTCGGATCGAGATACTCGATTTCTTGGGGATTTTTGGACAAGCTTGTGGAGAATTATGGACACCAAGTTGAAGAGGAGCACTACTTTCCATCCACAAAATGACAGACATATAGACGTTGTAAATTGGACAGTGTTACTTTTGCTTCAAGGCTACTACAACAAGCATCCCAAAGTATGGGATGAACAAATACGCTATGAACAACATGCTTACAACTGAGCCTTACATTCCTCCACTCAATGTTCACCTTTTGAGACATTTTTTGGGTACCGACCTAAAGTTCCTTTGGACTTGATGTATGGGAGAGATGCTGATTCAAATGAATAAAGAAATGAAGACAGAGGCTGCAAGTTCATCTACAGGATCCAACATGTACACCAAGCAGTCTAGGAACAATTGGAGAAAAGTCAAGCACAATATAAATCTCGACACGAAAAACACATGGTTGATCATCAGTTCCAGGTTGGATACTAGGTATGGATTCACATCAAGAAGGAAATATTGAAGGGTGAAGGAAAGAAACTCAAGACCATTCGTTATGGACCCTTCACTATTTTGGAGAAAAGTGGTGCAAATTCTTTTCGTCTGGATATTCCACCTTATATGAAGATTTAATTAGTTGTAAATGCAGAGAATTTGAAACTTTTTGAGCCTCCCATGATCATGGATCAGGATGAGGACATTTCAATACCTTCAGTTGATGATTTTTCTCCTGAGTACTTGGATGAGTGAAAGGAAGATATCATCCTGGATAGAAGGACGAGGACTTCATGCAAGGGTGATGTTGATTATCTTTGAGTAGGCTTAACGGGAACACATCCAAGAAAGACAAAGTGGATTGAGAAGGAGTGTTGATATTATGGTAGCTGTGGGAGGTATTTACCTCCATGTGTAAACCTGACAAGGATAGAATACTCTGGGAAGCAATAAGAAACCCTAATGAGTTGGCTAATAACCCTAGAAGACTTTTCGGCTCAAGAAGATAATTTATATGAGGTTAATAGCCTCCAAGAGAAGAAGTCGGCTAGAAATAATAATATATACTGAACATATAGATACCCAAAATGAGAAGTCAGCCCAAGGAGTTAGTCAGAATTAGTATAAATACAGGAGGCTAGTTCTCATTCTAGCAGGCAGTCTCAGAATTGCAGAGCAGCACTTGTGTGCACTGCAGTTGCCCAGTTTCTGTGCAGGTTTGGAGGAAAGTTGTCGTTGCATCTGCTGCAGCTAGCTGTTACGCTTGGACTATCTCTTAGCTAGGGTTTGGACTATCTGATCCACTCTTGTTGATGCACTATCCTTGGGGAAAGGTGCGCTACCCTTTGTTTGGCTATCTAGCATAGGGTTTGCTTCCGGATTGATTCTCTGTCAAGGTTAAGGTGCTCAAAGGGTGGCTTCGACCTATGGTTGGGTGACACTAGATATATTGTCAATGGTAAAACAAGCACATCCATTATATTCTAACAGGTTATGGGCCCACACCTCCTTCATTCAGTCTAACCGATGGAAGGAAACATAACCATAAGGATATTAATCTTGTTGAAGAACTACCGCTAGAATTTCTAGCAGGAGCAGTCACCATAGCACTGCCGCTAGGGTTACTAGCAGGTGCAGTTGAATAAAACCTAATCCTATTGTTGAGGCACCTTAAATTAAGGGATTGACCTAATCTCCAGATAGATCATAGCGCCCTAGCCTAGCGCATCTCCTGGTACTCTCAGGAAGCCAAGACGTGAAGTTTGATTTTTTGGTCAAATCTAGGGTTGACCAAGTCAAAGCAGCCATAACTTACTCTATGAATTCAGAGAAAAAGTTAGATGGAGCTTCTAACTTCAAAGTGTGGAAGACAAGGATTGATCTCATCCTTTCCAAGAATAAAGTGTTGGATATCGTGAAACCAGAGTTTGAAGAAGGGAAAGAGAAGGAACCACAAAATGTTGCAGCTACAAAGAAGTTCATAGACAGTGACATCAATGCTATGAGTATCATAGTGGAATATATAAAAGATCACTTGATACTCTACATCTCCCATCTTGACTCATCGAAGAAGATGTACGATGCCATGAAAAATCTCTTCTCGGTCAGAAACATTGGACAAGTTATGAGTCTGAAGAATGAGCTCTATGACATGAAGATGAATGATGAGGACAACATAACATCATATTTTGTGAGAATATCTCAGTTAAGAGATCAACTAAAAGGTGTTGAAGAGATCATCTCAGAGAAGGAATTGGTAAACATAGTACTCAATGGTCTTCCCAGGACGTGGGATATATTTGCCGCAAGCATGAACACAAGGAAGGAGTATTCAACATTTGAAGAACTTTTGACTTGCTGTGCTCAAGAAGAATCAAGAATGAGTGCAAAAGAGAAACCCCAAAATAAGTACTATGATCAAGCCTTCATAGCAAGATTCAATAATTTCAGGAACAAAAGGAAGTTTGGTTCAAGGAGTAAGCCAAATCAAGAGAAAGACATTTCAGAAATACAATGCTTCAATTTACGAAAGTATGGCCACTACAAGAGTCATTGTCCCGAGCTAACGAAAAGGACGGAGAAACATGAAGCATCAGTTGCCGAAGAAAAGGAACCTACAAAGAAGACTAAGCAGGATGAAAGAGACTTCTTCTTATGAAGGTAACAATACTCTTCTTATTCCTTGTACATATCTTGTTTGCATCATCTCCGTACATATCTTGTATATCTATCTCTTGGAAGATAATGTGCTCCAAGAAGAACTATACCGATGGAAGAACAACAAGATAAGGATTGATATCATTGGATAATATATGAAAGAATGAAATACATCAAGAAAATCATGTGGAAACTATTGCAATATAAGCCCAATAAATCATGAAAAGACTTAGAAGAAGCAAAGACAGAAAGAAGTCAACAATCAAGAGGAAATTGGAGAAAGAATTATGACATTTTGTAGAAGACAACAAGATGAAAGCGTGGACTCTGTTAGATAGAGAGCCAATTATATATTGCAGAAGACAATAACGATGTAGACAGAAGCATGGACTCTATTAGACAAAGGGAGCCGATTATATGCACTCATACATGAAGCAAGGATTAGGAGGAAGCTAATTCTATTATCCATTGAAGATGATGAAGTATATATTCATGGTAGCAGCCATGAAAGGTAGTACATGTTCAGTTCAACCTTAGAAGAAGACTTTTTCTAAGAGAAGCCTTAAAGTATCCCTGGTTGTTCATCCACATTCGTGATCCTATGATGAAAGAAAGAAATGGAATCTTTAGGGTCTGGAATCTATAAGAAACTCCATGGACCCAAGATATAAAGAAAAACATAAGGAAGAACATGAAGATTCCAAGAAAGAAGAGAAGCCTGAACAACCAGTCATTGTATCGAGAATCACAAGATTACTAGCTTGATATGAAGGTAATCAAGCAGAAACTGAAAGTTGTGATGAAGAACAGTGCATGGAAGACTTATGAATAAAATATTTTCAAGATACAGAACCAGAGGTTCTCCTAGATGGAGGGAGAAGACTATGATGACCACTTGTTCTAGTAAACCCGACATATCTCTACATGAGTCATTATATCATCCACAACATCCATGAGTTGGAGTTCTACATTAGATAAATGAAAAGATTGTTCTCCAAAGCAATTGAACAAGAACATATGAAGAGAAACCTCAATACTTTGAGGCATACCAGAAAGAGACCCTTGTATACAGATGGAAGTAGATAACTTGGTGGAGAACCTCCAATGCACAACAAAAGCACGGTGAAGATTTTCTATAACAAAGATATTGTATCAAGATGATTACTCAGTAGATCAGATCTCATTATGACAGAAGAAGTGCCACATGGATATGTTCCAGTTTTCCTACAATGATATACTCTATTGATCAGAGCTACATGAAACCTTCAGAGAAAACCAGTGTTCCAGACCAAAATACATTTGAAATCAAGCATTACATTATCCATAATGAAGTCCAGAAAGGAGAAAGTAGTTCTCCAATACATATCTCCACAGATGAGCATATAAGAAGACATTTTGGTAAAAGATGAANGAGACAAATTCCTTATTGAAAAAGGAAGAGATGACTCCGAGGTTGGGAGGGAGCACTAAAAATATTATTGAAGACATTCATTGAAAAAATAGTCCAGCTTGGACAGATTCATTCCTGTTCGGAAAGTGGATTGATATTTCTGATGGATAGTGATTTCCCATTATGGTTAACATGGGAAATGGTCTAGATTGCTGATGTATCATAGGAAACGACTTCCCATTGTGGTTAACATGGGGAGTGGTCTAGAGCAGTCTCTCTTCTTGAGGGTTACTCAAGAAGATTGTCCCGCCTCGTCGGACAACAATTTCTCATTGTGGTTAACATGAGGAATGGTTTGTTTTGGAGGTTGATGGAGGACAATATTTTCCTCTTGTGGTTAACAATGGAAATGGTCTATACAATCATTCCTTAGGGTTTATACATTCTCTCTAGGGTGCAATTTGATTAGTGTAGGAAGAATGGAACATGGTGGGGAATGGTCCAGGTTCAGAAAATAGGATAGTTATTCTTCCTTGCTTGAGAAGAATAGTCCAGATATCTCATTGTTCTACTCCGAGGGCATATATTCTTTCATATCTCATAGATATGAGTGAAATATTGGCCCAGATGATTCAGTTTATATCATAACATTGTTTCTGTGCAGGTTGATATCATATGATTGTTATGAAGACTATATGACAGTAGATGTATACTATTGTGGTGGATGTGTTCCAATGTTCGTGACTATACGTTGCTGATCAAGTACTTGTGTGTTACTTGGTGTGGTAGTGTACCACTGGATTGTAGTTATGTACTACTATGGATAGACACAGTTGCGTTCTATTTTGTTTCGATTGCATTGAAGACTATCAACAGTATTGGATGGATAATCAAAGGACAAAGATTTCCCAGGCGGAAAATGGTTCAGAACATTTACTCTTCTAGATTAGAAGAATGGATCTTGTATCACTCTGTGGAGTGAGCATCATGTCTGATTACTCAGATAGAGTATGGTTTTGAGAGATGATGTGGCTGATGACATTGATGATGATGATGGTGCTCATGATCTAGTCTATACAACTATGTTGATGCTACCGGGTGAATGGTATGTTTTTGTGCTCAAGACCATTACCTGTAATACCTTCCTATCTAGGAGGGAGTATTGATATTATGGTAGCTGTGGGAGGTATTTACCTCCACGTGTAAACCTGATGAGGATAGAATACTCCAGGAAGAAAGAAGAAACCCTAATGAGTTGGATAATAACCCTAGAAGACTTGTCGGCTCAAGATGATAATTTAGATTAGGTTATTAGCCTCCAAGAGAAGAAGTCGGCCATAAATAATAATATATACTGAATAGACAGATACCCAGAATGAGAAGTCAACCCAGGCAGTTAGCCAAAATTAGTATAAATACAGGAGTCCAGTTCTCATTCTGGCAGGCAGTCTCAGAATTGTAGAGCAACACTTGTCTGCACTGCGGTTGCCAGTTTCTGCGCAGGTTTGGAGGACAACTTCCGTTGCAGCTACTGCAGCTAGCAGTTACTCTTAGAGTATCTCTTGGATAGGGTTTGGACTATTTGATCTGCTCTTGTTGATGCGTTATCCTTTGGGAAAGGTGCGCTACCCTTTGTTTGGCTATCTAGTCTAGGGGTTTCTTCCAGAGTGATTCTCTGTCAAAGTTAAGGTGCTCAGAGGGTGGCTTCAACCTATGGTTGGGTGACAATAGAGATATTTTCAATGGTAAAATGTTCACATACATTATATTCTAACAAGGACAAGGTGAGGGAACTCTTCACTCACTTATCTGTTGATTGATGAAAGATTTTGGTGGTCCAAAAATATCTCAATGTGAAGGCATGATCCAAAAAGGATCTAGAGAAGATTAAGGACATCTCAGAACTCGTAGAAGCAACTTAGGAAGCTTAGAATGGCCTCAACAGATAGAGAAAGGGAAAAAATCCAAATTCCTCAAAACTAAGTGAAAATGGAATCATCGCGAAGAGAGCGTCGCAAGCTTTCCAATGACGTAAACGACTCGTCAAATGGAGTTACAGATCGAAAGATATTCAAAGTCAAAGTTGGGACAACCTAGCCGAGTCAGCAGAGGATGAGTCAACATCCATACTTGTTACACATTATTTTCGTCACCCCTATGACCTTTAATGATGTAAACCTATCCTTTGTCTTTAGAAGGATCAATGGCCTTAATCCTTGAAGAAGAATGAAGATGCTTTTCCCTAGAGAGATGAAATTATACTTTTTCTTTGTAAAAACACTTATAAAAAGGGATCATCACACCTTTATTAGTGTTAAGGGTGCAATGATATAGGATCATCGTAGGTTGCACCATAGTGGCCTGCGACGTTGTCACAGTTTGCTCAGTGTTAAGTGTGTGATGATTTTCATACGAAGGAAAAAGGGGAATTTCTCGAAAGTTCTAGACTACAAGCTTCGAGGGTGATGTGGCCTTCGATCGGTTTGGATCTGAGTCATGTCCCTGATCTCATGGGATAATCCTAACCTCCTCACCCTATCCTTTTCATCCTATAAAAGGAGAGGGGTTCTCATGGGGAAAGTTGGATTGAGTTGACTAGCTTTTGGTGTGAGCTTGAGTAATTTTTGGTAGCTTTGGTATTTGCTTTGTCAAGATAGATTATTGGTCTCATAATTCGTGGAGAAAGAAGTGTGTAGGAAGAAAGGGACTGTTGGAAGGGACCTTACAACATCAAGGCATAAATTGTATTCTCTTTTTCATATTTCTAATACAACAATATATTTCTTTCCCATAAAATTGGTCTTATTTTATTGTATGACTCCTTGATCACATACATAGGTTTTGTTGAGTATACGTTGTTGATTTCACTTCGTTGGCTTGTGTCTTTTTACAGGTTCAACATACCATAAGACTTGAAGTGGAGTGAGGATGAAACTATCGAGGACAAACGACATTTAAAAGTTATGTCATTTATCTCTTGTTAGTTAGTATGCTTGATGATTAAAGCTTAGGGGAAGTTTTATATTCTATCTTGTTTTGTTCTAGTTTCGGGGTGAAACTAGGGATATTAGTTTGTGCCCGCACTTACCGATTTGTCTGATAACAAAACTAGCGACCATACTGGGGAACAAATTGTTTTCCTAGTTTGTCTTGCTTTCTTTCTTTGATTGCATGGATTTTGTTTTCTGAGTCACTGGGAGATCCAAATTGACTCTCTGACTGTTAAAATTCACTAGAAAAACCTTCTTACTTTTTATTTTTTCCATTTTTACTTTGATCATCGCACCCTTCTTTGAGGGAAAGTGCGACGATTTAGGATCGACACACTCTTTCTTTGAGATACATTGCGACATCGTTGCATTGCGGTCTTCAGTTACCTGCGACGATCGAGGATCGCCGCACTGTGTTAGTCTGATAACGTGCAATGATTGTGTGAAAAAATAAATTTTGGTGGTTTTCCTTACCCATATCTGTGATAAGTGTTTGGGGCAATTTGTTGAGTCTGATTACAGTTTGCTTGACAACATTGAATCTTCTTTTAGCTATCTTTGAAATAAAAAAATTTAATTTTTTGTTTTGCATTAGATTGGGAACTATCTTGGCATCGTGTATTGGTGTACAGTCTATTTGGCTCATTTCTTGAAGATCTTGATATTGATGAGTTTATTAAAGTTTTGGGACATTGTGCATCTGGGAATGATAAACATTTTCTCCTTCTTGTAATATATCTTTCATCAAAGTGAAATATTTGCATTCTCATTTCTTTGCATTATTTAGAGTCAGTCAAAACATCATTAGTCCATGCCATTTTCCTCTTGAGTAAACAACAACCTTAAAATAAAGTGCTTATAAAAATTGATTAGACATTTTTATATTTTTTGGTAGCAAACCTACATTAGATTAGTTGTAGGGATTTGGAATAGGTGTAAAATATAACTTTCCAAAGCTACAAAAAACATAGAATCTTGCGTTAGGGAGCGGTGAAATCCACTTGCTAGATTTTGTTCTGGGAAGCCCTTCTAACACAAGGGTCAATCATGAGGTCGCATTAGGACTGGCAGAGTTACTCACCCTTCTTTGTTGGTATTAGTGTAGATATTGTGCGTATTATTGGGGGTCACTTGAGAAGAAAATCCCGTGGAGACCTTCTCAAGTTGATTTTGGACTTAGATACCCTTCCTTTGCGCATGGATCAGACTGTCGAATTTTTGCCCAGGAATCATTGTCGTAATTGGTAACCTTAGTGGCCTATCTCTTTAGGGTCTTTAAACGAGGTGACTATGGAGGGGCACGTCTTCACGGTACTTGGAATCGACGTTGGCCAAACTCACTTGGGATCCTTGGAGGGTATACCCATGATTATGTGTGGGATCTTGCACCAGGGTGTAAGTCTGTTAAGTAGGTCGTCAATGTAAATTTTTCACCCACTCTATCTCATCCCCTTCTTACATTGTCCTCGCGACATTGGATTTCATCACCAACTAGTGCGTTCATTGTGAGAAGTTTTTTTTTTCTTTTTCTTGCTTCCTATATTTTTAGCGTGTGTTGTTTGTTTTCCCTAGAAGAATCTAGGTTGGATTTGTGCTTAATGGCACCAGTTCCCAGAATGACCAATGAAGGAACCCCTTTTCCAGGGGAACCTTTTTTTTTTCTTCTTACAGAAACATTGGTCCTCCTCACATCGCTACTTTGAGCCTTCCAGGTCTCATAATTTTATTACCATTGCGGTTGTTTTCCACTGAGGTAATCCTGAATGCAACTAGTGCTTCGGTTGTAAGTACTTACCCCCAAGAGAATCAACCTCATGTTGATCCTTCGCCTTCTTCACAAATAAGATCTTCTTCACCTTATTCACTTGCAAGGTCTTCTTCCATTTTGTCTTCTTCGTTGAGTGAAAACTCTAAAGCTAGTAACTCGAGAGTAAGAAGAATAAAAAAAAGGAAGATTAAGAAGAAGAAAAATAAGCAAGGGTCCAAACTTCTAACCACTGCCAAACATGTTGGAAAACCACCAGTTACTGATAATTGTGCTAGGAGTGTTGAGGATGCCAAGATCACCCAAACAACCCGTAAGACCAAGTACCCTTGCAAGATTTGTAAGGGTAGCCATCTTCTTAAGGATTTCCCTGGTATATCCAAGGTTATAGAAGCATGGTCCACACGCCCTCACCAACCCATGTCGTCAGCCTCTGAACAACATGCTGACGACCTCCTGTCAACTAGTCAAGATATGGTTGGGAAGAATAAAAGTAGAGTCAAGTTACCATGTGTGTTATGTGGAGGGATTCATCAAAATCACCTTTTCCCTTGTATGGACGAAGCCTCAAAATTACTGGAAGACATGACTATTTCCCAACCTCAACTTCCAGTTTCTTATCGCAAGTTTACTCTCGACCCACATATAGTTGATGGAATGATCAATTTGGTCCCTTCGCCGGTCAGTCTAGTTGATCAGGTAGTCAATCAATTCACATCCTTAGTTGAACCAGTTGAAAAAGAGGTTGATCTGATCCCATCATCGATCGATCCCACTCTCCTGTTAGAGAGTGAAATCCAAGCGGTCGATTCGTTTCCATTGGTCGACCCCATTATCCCCTTGGAGAATGAAACCCAAGTGGTCGATCTGATCTCATCATCGGTCAATCCTACTCTCTCGCTAGAGAATAAACCTGATACTGCCCACATTTTTCTCATTGATACAGAACCTACCGTGCTAGGGGGCATTCCTCCTTCTGTCGTGGAACCCCCTCCAAGTAATGAGTTCATCCTTTTTGATTGGGGTGTGATAACTGGACCTCGTGTTCCCTCCCACATTCCTTTCAATATTACCATACAATTTTGTGGTCGGGACGTTCCTCAGACACTGATAGACGAAGGTTCGTCCGTTAATATTTTGTCCTCTGTTGCTTGGAAAGATTTAGGATTTCCTCAGCTTGTGCCAATTACCCAGAATCTGTTATCTTTCAACAAAAGAACCAGTCAACCTTTAGGGACCCTTCCTCAGTTTCCTGTAACTTTGGGAGGGAAAACTATATTTATTGATGTCATGGTAGTCCAAGACCCCTTGGATTTTGATTTACTCCTTGGGCGAGATTATGTCTATTCCATGAAAGCTATCGTGTCCATTCTTTTTCGTGTGATATATTTCCCTCACGATGGAAGAATTGTGACTATTGATCAACTTTCATTTGTTGGTCCTAAATTGATGACATCCCTAAATGTTTCTTATATGCAGACGATATCGCCCCCGCCACAGGTCAATTATGTGGCATTGTCTCCCATGCCTTCAACTGCCGATAAAGATGAGCCTCTCACTGTACGCTCATTCTCTTATGACTTGGATCCTGTAGTTGAGATGATGATCTCTTCGGTAGGGCTATTGGAGCTTCACCTCCTCACCCCTATCACAACCCTCGACATGTGTTCCTTTCAGAGTGTGTTTCTTCCGTCAAGTGAAGATCTCTTGGAGGCCATGACCGAGTTTTGTCCCTTGACATGGTTTCCTTTTGGAACATCGTCCTTATGATCAAGAAGAAAGTTTTGAGCATGGTTTTATGATTTCTATATCATTAAAAAATGAAACCAAATTTGAGCATGATTTTTTGATTTCAAGATCGTTAAAAAATGACACCAGCCTCGAGGATAGTTTTTGTGTCTTTGTGACGACCTAGTTAAAAAATGAAACATAGGTTGTGAGGATAGTTTTTGCGTCTCTGTAGCAACCTCATTAAAAAATGAAACAAATATTACGAGCATAGTTCTTGTTGATGTGGCAAGTTCATTAAAAAATGAAACAAAGGTTTAGGGATTGAACCTAGATTCTCGAGCATAGTTCTTGTTCCTGTGTCAAGCTCGTTAAAAAATGAAATAATTTCCCCCCTCTCTATTTGAGTCAAGTCCTTCGTCTAGTATTTGAAGCTTCATTTCATCCACCTTTGTAGTTGGATGAAATGAATCTTGGGGGGCATTTGCTTACAGCCTCTGGACTTCATGCTGAAGTTAAGCCACTAGCTTCTTAAGATGGGGGCTAAGTACCAACCATCCCTGGATTCTCCGATGGGAAGTCACAAGCATAGTTTTCTCTGGTTCAAGCTTGTGTAAAAATGAAACCACCTAACTCAAGCATAGTTTCCTCTAGTTCAAGCTTGTGTAAAAATGAAACCAGGTCCAAGCATAGTTTTGTTTAATTTTAAGCTTGTGTAAAAATAAAATCTATCCCAAGCATAGTCTTGTTTTGTTTTAATCTTGCGTAAAAATGAAAACAATACCGAGCTTAGTATTTGTTCTTTTTCATGCTCGTAAATCAATGAGAATGTAACCGAGTATACTTTTATCACTTTTTCAGACTCGTAAAGGTTATACGAAAAAGGAACCCCCTGGAGTTCCCTTTAAGCTCTTTTTCAGATTCTCTAAACATGAAAATATTGCCGAGTGATCTTGTTCTTTTCATGCTCGTTAAAGTGTTTGAAGAAAATGTCTGTTGAGCAGTAGATTATCTCTTTTTCGGTCTCATCAATCTAACTTACGAAAAAGGACATTTTGGAGTTTTCTTTAAGTGTTTTTCAAACTCTCTAAAAATGAAAAACCCCTGAGTTTTCTTTCCTTGGACTCATTAAACAAACATCGAAAGACCCATATGGGATCGAACCACTCCTTCTTAGGGTTCGTAAAAAATACTCCGAAGGACTCATCCAAAGGATGAACTTACATTTCAAGCATATGTTATCCTCCTTAAGCTTGTGTAAAAATAAAGAGGTACTCGCCAAAAATGGTGGGGGAAAAATTGGGAAATAAATGTATCTAAACCTGTATTCTATGGAAGAGTTAGTTTTGAGCATGACACCCTTTCACTCACTTTGTGTCTAGGTTGGAAAATCCGCTTGTCTCATGATCATACTCCTTTATAAGATTACAAATTGGTCTGTGATCCCTATTGTTGAGTCAGTGTTTCCAATGCAGTTGCCATGCCATCAATATGTTCAAAGAGAAGTTCAACCCGAAAAGACTTCTATTACATCAACCATTTCTGCAGTCCTTAAGACTTCTATTGAGTCGACCATCCCTGAGTCAGTCCTGTATCAATTTTTACTTTGATCTACCTCAAATATTTTTATCCATTTTGTGTCATTGATGGGGGATACATTAAGACCCTCCTATGACGATTATTTTCCTGTCGACTCAACTCATTATCCAGGGATTAGACTTAGAAACCAATTAGTACCTTGGAACTTGCAGGCCTCAATGGCAGGTTTCCTCGCTTTCGACAATGAATTTTCATTATTGACCCTTGATCGGGAGATTCCACCGAGTGTTCGACTTCAGTTCATTAATTCGCACCCATTGGATTGTACTAGTGCACCTTGGGATTCATTGACATTAATGGTGATTTCCCTCCCACTTGTTAACGATATACACTAATGACCGGTAATCAAGTGGTTTCTACCATGTTCGACTTCAACACATGTATTCTCATGGTTAGATTTGTACTATAGAGTGGTGGAGATGAGGACCCTGAATCTTTTTTGACAGATTCAAGTTTCGTTGGAGTATATTCAGATTGTACTGTTGCATAGATCCATAGTGTATGTCTCGTGGCTATGATCAAATTTGAGTCTTCAATGCATAGATCCACAATGTATTTTTGGTGGCTATGTTCAGATTTGAGTCATAATGGCATGGTTCCACAATGTATGTTTGGTGGCCATGACCTGTCTTACTTGAAATGGATCTTTGCATGTCGACATTTATGCTTTGAGTAATTTGTATTTTGAGTATGGGAATGCCTACCTCAGTGATGATATATTATTGTACTGTATTTCCTTGTTTGTTGGCAGGTTTTCAACCGATGCGTTCCTTGTTCCCTACACACACTCTACAAAGTATTTCAGCTATCACTCTGTTCTAACTTCATACTTTGGGGGGCTCACTATTACACATTATTTTCGTCACCCCTATGAACGTTAATGATGTAAACTTGTCCTTTGTCTTTAGAAGGATCAATGGCCTTAATCCTTGAAGAAGAATGAAGATACTTTTTCCCAGAGAGATGAAATTATACTTTTCCTTTGTAAAAGAACTTATAAAAAGGGATCGTCACACCTTGCTTAGTGTTAAGGGTGCGATGATCTAGGATCGTCGTAGGTTGCACCACAGTGGCTTGTGACATCATTACAGTTTTCTCAATGTTAAGGGTGCGGCGATTTTCGTATGAAGGAAAAAGGGGAATTTCTCGAAAGTTCTAGAATAGAAGCTTCAAGGGTGATGTGGTCTCTGATCGGTTTGGATCTGAGTCGTGTCCCTTATCTCATGGGATCATCCTAACCTCCTCACCCTATCCTTTTCATCCTATAAAAGGAGAGGATTTTTCATGGGGAAAGTTGGATTGAGTTGGCTAGCTTTTGGTGTGAGCTTGAGTAATTTTTGGTAGCTTTGGGCTTTGCTTTGTCAAGATAGATTATTGGTCTCAGAATTCATGGAGAAAGAACTGTGTGGGAAGAAAGGGACTATTGGAAGGGACCTTAAAACATCAAGGCATCGATTGTATTCTCCTTTTCATATTTCTAATACAACAATATATTTCTTTCCCATAAAATTGGTCTTATTTTATTGTATGACTCCTTGATCACATACATAGGTTTTGTTGAGTATACGTTGTTGCTTTCACTTCGTTGGCTTGTGTCTTTTTATAGGTTCAACATGCCATAAGACTTGAAATGGAGTGGGGATGAAACTAGAAAGGACAAATGATATTTAAAATGTATGTCATTTATCGTTTGTTAGTTAGTATGCTTGATGATTAAAACCTAGGGGAAGTTTTATATTCTGTCTTGTTTTGTTCTAGTTTTGGGGTGAAACTAGGGAGATTAGTTTATGTCCGCACTTACCTATTTGTCTGATAACAATACTGCTGACATCAACATCAGTACAAATGAAGTCAACATCCATAAAAAATACGTGGCACCCGCAAGAGGTGACACATGTCATGCTGACGTCATCATGATGTCAGCATGGTGACATGGCAACACCAGAGGCTACCACATGTCACTCATTTTTGGCATTTTCGAGTGATTTCGTGGACCAGTAAAAATGTGCCACGTGGTAGTCCATACAATCACGTGGCATACCGTACAATGACATGGAAATTGACGTGGTAGGATGATGTGGCAGACTGTATGATGACATGACAGGTGACTATACAATTGGTTGACCAAGCCCAATGGTTGGCTGCCATGTGGCCCAGTCATGGGCTGCCACATGGCAGTGGGAAAATGCTCAATGAGGACCCGAGAACAAAATTCAAAAAATAAAAAAAAAGAATGGCGGGCCCACCAAATCTGGCGAAACCCCGCCAGATCTAGTGACCCATCAAACATATCTGAACTACCTCCAAGTTGGCAGAATCACTATGTATATATATGCACATACGTTATAATGAACACCCAAAAGGGGAGGTCCACGAGCTTGACCCCAGGACCTCCCCCACTATATATGCCTTAACAAATGCTCTACCAACCACTGGGCCAAATGACCCCCGTTGTTTACAAAGACCAAATTTTTATTTAAAAATTGAAATTCGCCCAGTGCAATGGGAGGTGCGTGACGGTACAACTGGGCATGTTTTACGAGGCAATTTTTGGAATTAATTGCAGGTTGCAGGGCATAGAAACCGAGACAAAGTTTCTCTTGGACCTAGGAGTGCAAGACTCAGATTGATACGTGGAGACAATCATTTTTGGGCAATTTGATGCCAAAAATTCAATGGTGTTGTTTGTTTTCTGATCTGAGCAAAGCTTCTACAACTTGATTCTAGAATGAGGTATACTTATGTATTTTTCCAAATTATTTTGCTGAGTTAATAAACAGGCCTACCCATTTGAGAGAAGGACCTAGAGACGTAGTCCACCAAGGACGAACTTCGTTATCAAGTTTTTGTGTTCAGATTTGATGCTTATGTCTCTTCATTATTGAGCTTTTCCTTCTTTAATGGTGCACTTTAATTTATGCTCATTTAATACAATTCTTTATAAGTCACTTCGATGAAAAGATCCCAGATCATGCCAGCTAACCCCTCTGGCCAAGGGTTTCCTAGATCAATTATGTGAGGTGACTGAGGGGGTAATGCACCGTCAGACCTGATGAGAGAAGAAACATCACACACATAGTCATGAGGACTATGGGAGTAGCTTCGTGCTACTGGATCAGACTATAACTATGGTTGTTGGCATTGTAGTAACTGTGTGCTAATAGGTGATTGCTGCATAGTTATAGAGACATCAAATATGATTATGGATCATGGAATTATAGTGGTTGTGTGTTACTAGATGATTGTTTCATAATCATAGGTATGAGTATGGTTGATGGCATTGTAGTAGCTGTGTGTTACTAGCTGATTGTTGATTAGTTATACATATGACTATGGCTGGTGGAATTGTAGTATTTGTGTGCTACTAGCTGATTGTTGCATAGTCATGGAGGTTGCAGATTATGATTATGGCTGATGGAATTGTAGTAGCTATGTGCTACTAGTTGATTGCTGCATAATCATAGAGACTGTTGGACTTCATGGTGGTATCTTGTGTAGCTATCAGTTGATTGCATGAGAGATACATTGTGTCTCTCGATAGTAGCTATGTGCTACTTGGAGTGGACGTGTACCATTGGATAATAGTTGTGTACTACTATGGATCGACATAGTTGTATTCTACTGGATGGCATTGTAGTAGTTGTGTTCTACTAGATAATTTCCATGGAGACTACCGGTTCACATTGGGAGTAGCTGAGTGCTACTTGATTGCAGAGACTATGACAGATGATTCGAGCTACTGATGGCATTGTGGCAGTTGTGTGCTACCAACGGATTACCAAGTAGTCAGTGGACTACTAGATGAAGACATCGTGAAAGATACCTCCCTAGATAAGAGAGAGTGTTGATGTTTTGTAGCTGCGGGAGGATATTAGCCTTCTAGATTACCTTTATTAGATGCAGAGAAGATTTTGAAAGCAAGAGATATGTTGGACAAATGTTGAAATACCCTAGAAGAGAAGTCGGCCCAAAAGAATAAAGAATAAAGAAAATACACCTTCCCAGAAAAGAAGTCGACCCAGCTAGAAGGAAAGGAAGACTATAAATAAGAAGGTACCTTAGCTCATTTGTTCACTCACTCACACTCTCTCAGTTGAAAAAAAGCAAGGCACAAGCTTGGATAAGGTGATGTAGCTGCGGTAGTGACTCAATTTCTTCTTGTTCAGTCTTTTAGTATCTCTCTCTTGTGCGCTACTCCTTGAAGAGGTGTGCTACCTTGGTATGGTGTTGTTGCTGCATCTATGGTGGTATTTCTGGTTGAGCTAGCCCTTGATCTAGGGTTTATCTATTTGGACTTTCTTTGTGAATGGAATCTATC